>PNEQ01000366.1:86605-99030 GCA_003012365.1 Medauroidea extradentata
TCACCAAATTACTACTAGCGCTCGGCGACATGAAGGGGCCACTTTCTCTTGCTGGAGAGCATAGGCAGTGTCAAGACCTCTACCTCTTAGACCGTGCCGCAAGCTGTACTCGGTCAAAGATATTAACATAAGAGATGTGATGTAGTGAAACATTTTTGTCTGCTATCTGCAGGATAGGTTATCGCTACTGATAGTCAGCCATTGTGTATTACGACCTCTGGATAGAAACCAGATAACTGTCAGGTAGATATTCGGAGGTACATGGCTAGTTTTTTCATAAGTTGGTAGTAAAAATGTTGTTAACTATTCTACTTTGTTGAAATTAGTTTTGTTGGGTTGTTGTAGTTCAAGGTTTTACGAATATTAATAATTTGCACTGTTACTCATGATTAACATCAGTAAGTGAGTTATCGATTAAAACAAATGTAACAAATACTGTAGTAGACCCAGATGAATTTAATTTTATAATTCATGAATGCAACACAATAAATTCTAGTTAAAATAAATCCGATACAGTGTTATACGCAATTGTATAGGCGTAACATATTACAAATATTTACAAAACATTGTATTAAATTCCCGAATATAAAACAAATATTGTAGCTGTATCACTTGAATGAACTGTAAATTATTTGTAGCAATACGGCGATTCTTTTTTCCCTATATTCAAATTATTATTTTATACAATGAATTATTTTGTCGTCACTGAGGCCGAAGTAGTTAAAAAAATATTATTAATAATCGATTCGAAACCAAAATAAATCGCAACAAATAATTTGTAAGCTAAAATATCTACATAATTCACAATTTCATAATTTATATTACGTTTTTTGCCATCACCAAAAAATTCAATAGTAGATTTCCATTTTGTGAACTTTAATCCTAACCTCAACATCATTATTAAGAAACATATATGACGCCATTTTTGTTTCACTTACATGTTTAACTTCTGGATAAGTACCTATCTGTAGGTTCTAGTAACCGATAGCTTATTTAGTGGATAATCTCTCAGATGAGCGATATCAGAGGGTCGTAATACATTTTTCTGGACTATCTTCTAGATATGTCTTATTCAGAACTCCGGAGGTGGAAATGTAGGCCCTTAGCTTTATAAAAAAGTCCGAGTGGCACTTAAGTTTGAATGTAATGGAATTCACAAACGTAGCAGGGGTAAAATGATGTAAACAAGTTATTGATCTCAAGATCTTAGAACAAATTCATAGAACGTTGGACCTATGCCATTATATAGAATATACTGGTTTGCTCCCTAAAATTGTACACAAGATATTGACGTTAACGATAAATTTCATGTAAAATGTATGATCAATGCGTCGCAATAAGTCGAAAGTACAGTTTTGATACAACTATCTAGTACATACCGTTTTCATATAAAGCGCACCGAACAATTTATGTTCTTGTAATAACGCGTTCTGTGGTTAAGCTTAAATTCCTGTACACGGTTTTGAGTACATTTGGGCTGTAATATGACGTCGCAAGTTAACGAATTATTGGCAGGAAATATCTGGCTGTATATTAATTAAAATTAGTAAATGCACAGCACAACATTTAGGTTTCCTTGTGTTTTGAGGACAATAGTAATCTAAAAACTATTCTCTTATTTTACAATGTGATATAAGAGTCGTATTTAACGAGAAAGAAATACACAAATTTCCTGGAATTCACTGTAAAATGTTATTTAATTGTTAGGGTTACTGAACACTAAAAAAAAGTTAAGCTGACAATTAAAAAATTTGGGTTCCATCTGATAAAGAAGCGATAGTCTAATGAACATAACGCACAGCCCATTTTAGCTAATTGAGGCAACTATGTTTTTTTACAGTGCCCCAGTACTCAACGTGTAAATACTCTTTATAACCTGGTTAACATAGCCACATATTAGATAAACACACAGATGGAGCGTAACGTATATTGTAGGGCGAGGGGTGTGAGGTCTTGAGACGGAAGGGGAGGACCCCATTCGTCATATTGGTAACCGAAAAACTTTGTTTATTACCATAGCAATGTGTATATGTCGGGTGTGGGTTTGCCAACCACAACCTAGTTTATCAATACATCTACAAGAACATTTTATTGCACACCGCCATATTGCAACTTGAATAAACAGTCAGCGTGACCTCAGTATAGGCTGCTGATGCTCTATCTGCACTTTCTCTCATCTCTGGACATGACTGATTTTAGCACTACCTTGTCTTTTGCTTTACCATACACTTATTACGTAATACGCAGTGTTGCTTAGTTTGTTAGCCTTCAATGTGTGCGTTTTTTTCCTTCAGAATTCGTACGTATTTCTCTATTAAAGCCTAAGAGCGTCAAATGTTCAGGATTTTTCAGAAATACTTGTACAAATTTGGAGTATTGGTCCCTTGCACCAAAATAAGAAAACATTTCATGTAAATATAAGTCCAAAAACTTTTACTTGTTGCGTTATTAATGAAAAAACTAACGACACATCTGTTGGACATTGTCAGCGTCTTAGCATTGATGAAAATGTCATAAACTCAGAAACTTAAAGCAAATTAGCAAAGGGATATCCTCTTGCTTGCACATTCACACGTTGGAACATACACTGTCGTACACTGTCAAGTACTCCCCATGTGCCATAGAGGATAATAATGAGGGAATCAGCATAATTGTATCAATAACACCATTCAATTACCTAACATTAATTTATTTACCTGTTGCCTTGCATCATACTGAACTAATCTTTTATTAAAAATTCAAAAAATAATTTTCTAAACAGGAGTTTTTATGGACTTTATTTATGTTATGGTATAAGAAATCCACACGCCAAATTTGTAAAAATATTTTCGAATCATTATATACTATATTACAAAAAATATTTTATTGTAATTTACCAACTTTAAATACATGACATGTTTTATAACTGGTGATTAAATGAAACAATAATTTCAGAGGCCCTTATAATAGTAAATGACAATAATTGACTGGTTTTATGAGATAATCACTAACCTAGCCCATAAGAGCATGTCCACAGATGTTGCAAACAACAACATGAGAAAGCCCATGATGAGTGGAGCCACGACAATGTATCCTGTAACTTTGCGTCCATAGCGATCGTTGCAGTACTTGTAGAAAGGTATCGTAAGAGGGCGAGACAAGGTGTATACAGAGGCCAGCCATGATGCCTCGCTGTCTGTGATTGGAGGAATGCCGACTGGCGAGTTCTCCGCTTGGAGAAGAGGCAGGACAACCGCCGACCAGCCGTATATGGTTCCACACACAAAGGCAATAAGGTTCACTGAAACAAAGTATATATGCAGTTATTCATCAGTTAATGTTACGAAACATTTCTCACCACGCCCAACAAACAGTGGCCAATTAACGTCGCAGAAGAGTTGAGATATTGCTGGTGAACCCTTTGTTACCCTAGTTTCCGAAGACTCTATATGCTATGAGGTAACTTTCCTGTCTGTGCGGACTTGTGTGTGTGTGTTTTTGTGTGTGTGTGTTTTTGTGTGTGTGTGTGTGTGTTTGTGTGTGTGTGTTTGTGCGCGCGCCTTTCTAAACATATCTTAGGCAGAAGTATGCTCATGAGATCATTTTCCTGTATGTTATGTCTGTGTATGTGATTTGGCGTATGTGTGATTACATTTACATTATTACTAGTTGGATAAGTTACACTGAGGAATAGAGGTCTTTGATTAAATAACAGTAAGTCAGTAAAGAAAACCAAATATATTTACAACTATCTACACACAAATTACTAAAAGTCACTTAAGTTCAATCACTAATAAACACATGTTCACCTAAAGTCACCAGTATCTTACAAGTTGATTGCAAACAAAACAAATTATTATTATACACATAGCAGTTATGACATTAAAATAATAAAGTCTCAGTCCTCTATACAAGTTCTCTGTACGTAAAATGTCTGACCACTCACAATAGTGGATTCAATGTCCTAGTTTGAAGTTCCCTTAACCCCCTCGACACAATTCTCCACGCAGCAAGCAATATCGCCCAACACTTTTCAGTATCACTCACAACTTGTCACTATCGCCACGACTCACACAAAATACCTTTCAGCAGAACTCTCCCTGTCTCTGGCACTGGTTCCTTTATTTTCTTAACTAAAAGACAAGAAATATCGCGGCAAGTCTGTATCTGGGAGCTCCGCGAAGCTCTTCACATCAGGGTCAAAGCATCGCGGCTCACAACAATACCTTCTAATTGTTATGTCATCATCACGTTTTTAACATCTACTCCTACTCTTCCTTCCGAAATTTACACACTTTTAAACTATGCTGAATACTTTGCCCGATTTTAATTAGAAATTGTACACATGTGACACTTAGTATAAGCTCAATTTTCTTTGTGTATGTCATTCATGCCGTGTTCGTATCTTTAAAATATACCTAATTTTATTATTTGGCCGTTTTATGACAGTTGTGAGAAAATATTTGCCCAAATGTCATCAAAATTAGTATTCTTAATATGGTTACTTGACTTTTTGTATTGGTTATTCATTGTTAATATATTGAAAATAGTGGGTATTATAAAATTTTTCAATTAAACAATAGTTTGAAATTTAATCAAACTCACAGAAGAATAATATTTAGTAAGACGTATTGGATTTTATGTATTTTGTTAATACAATGTTTTTATTTTCCGAATTTCATCCAACTTGGTACTCTGTATACATATTTTTAATTGCTGTCATTTGTATAATTTTTGTGAAAAATGTAATTTTAGAAGAATTTTAATTTTTTTTTTTTTCATTATTTCATTATAGTTTGTACGTGTGTACCTATTACTTGGCTTGCAATGTTTTATTGTTCACGCAGTGTTTATTTTTGTAATAGGGCGGCTATGTGAACATTTACTTTGATCACACGAAAAATATAAAAATAATTTTTCAGAGTTTCATCAAACTTGTTACACATACTGTGGTACTAATTAATTTTATTGTTCAAACCGTGTTCGTGTGTTAAAATGACTGCTAGTTGATGATTTTTATATCACACGTATGTGAGGAACTGTTTTTTTTTTTTTTTTTAAGTTGCTTAAGGTGTAACTAATATGTTTGAGAGTGAGTGAGAACTTTTGGTCAGCGCTGGTAATGGGTAAAAATGAGGTGAGTATGGAGCAGGACCGGAATGTAGGACGAGGGAAACGGGAGATCCCCGAGAAAATCCGCCGACCAACGACATCGTCCGGCACGATTCCCACATGCGAAAATCGGAGTATCGATCCCTCCGGGAATCGAACACGAATCGTCTTGGTGGGAGGCGAATGGCCTGACCATTCGGCCACCGCACCCCCTTAGGATGTTTGAAATTGTGTTTGTAAGATGTTAGCATTTTTAAAATAACGAACTCAAGGTCTCGAAATTTTGTGCTGAATTTTCTGACGTAATTTCTGCTCGTATAGGTAAGGGTGTGGCGGAACCATATCAGATAATTTTGAAGGATACTATCCCTGTACGTTGTAAGCCTTACCGTATTGCTCCAACGAAAATACAAATATTTAAGATAATTTTAAATGAATTAGTAGAGCTGGGTGTTGTTTCGCCTTCCAATAACGTTTTTGCTAGTCATGCGTTTTTTGTCCATAAAATCCACAGGTAAGTTTAGACTCGTGGTAGACTACAGAGCCGTGAATGATTGGTTACATTTTGATCCGTTTCCGGTAGAAACCATAGAGCATGTTTTTCAGCAATTGGATGGGGCGAAAAAATTTACGATATTTAATTTAAATCGTGCATTTCATCAATGTGTTCTTCATGACAATGCTAAACCAGTATAAGCATTTATTACACCTTGGGGTTGTATGAGTGCAATCATATTCCATTTGGAGTGTCTTTTGGTGCACAGGCGTTATCTAGGTTGTTGGAAAAGGTGCTTTGTCCTTTTCAGGGTACTTTCGTTCTCAATTACTTGGATGACGTAATTATTTATAGCCAGACTATGGAAGAACATCTAGAGCACATACGACAAGTTTTACTTGCGTTTCGAGAGGCGGGTCGTACAGTGAATCCCGAGAAATAACGTGGGCTGCAGACCACTGATGGTAGGATGTTGTTGGACTCTGAGAGGATTAATCCTGTTCTATCATTTCTCCCCTCCGAGAAATGTCCGAGGTATTCGTCAATTTATAGTTATGGTTGGTTACTATGCTAGATTTATCCCTAATTTGGTTGACATTTTGGCACCCCTTAATGAATTGAAATGAAAAAATTTTCAGTTTTATTGGGGTTCTGATCAGTTTCACGCTTTTAAAGAAGTGAAAAAGCGATAGACGTCTCCTCCTATTCTACAGTTCCCTTTATTTACACAGAAGTTTGTTCTTCATGTCGTTGCTAGTGCTAGGGCTGTAGGTGCTATTCTTCAGCAACGTGTAAGTGGCAAGTTATTGCCGGTTGCTTAGGCGAGTTATTTGTTAACTGAGACAGAACAGAGGAATCTGAGTATGAACGCGATGCTCTAGCTTGTGTTTGGGCGTGTGAGAAATTAGCTGATTATTTAGAAGTAAATGAATTTGAGCTTTGTACTGACAAACCAAGTTTTGTCTTAGTTTTGGAAATAAAAAAACACAACTTGGGAAATTTGGGCGTTTGATAGAGCGTTCATCTCGCTTTCGTTTTGTTATCGTGCACGTTAAGGGTTCCGATAATTGCGTTGCGGATACCATCTCTAGTATGTATGATCTTGAGGAATTTTTGCCTGTTGATAGTAATGGGAGTTTTTATTTAGAGGATAATGTTGAACCCTCTCTAAACCTTCTGCAGTGGATTCCTGAAGCTTATACGAACTTACTTCGCCGGCAATCGTTAGACCCGGAATGTGTGCGAATGTCTCAAGAAATTGAAAATAGCGAGCTCTCGGGGTTGGTTATTAGTAAAGGTTTGGTAGGAAATAAATCACGTTCGGGAAAATGTTTGCCTTTCGTTCCCGAAAAATTGAGGAATATTATTTTTTAATTCGATCACAGTACTTATTTCGGACTTCATTTTGGACAAAAAAAAAGACAGTTTGAAGTACTATAGCTTTTTTATTTTGGCCGAGAACGGAAGATGATGTTCGTGCGCTTGTTCGTTGTTGTATAGTCTGCCAACAATGTAAATCTCGTAATGTTAATGATTTCGGTCAGTTTTCCAGTGTTCCGCCTAAATTTGTATGGGAAAAGGTTTTTATTGATTGCTTCGGCCCAGTTCCCCGCTCAAAGAAGGGAAATACTTCGTTGCTGGTCATATTTGATGTTTTTCTAAATATATTTTAGTGTTCCCAATGCACGATCAAAAGGCTACCACTGTTGTAAGCATTTTGTCAGAGAGAGTATTTCAATTTTATGGTTCGCCAGTCAATTCAATATCTGATAATACTCGTAACTTTACGGGTCGTGAAATGAAAAATGTAGCTTTTGTCTGGGGTATGCACCTGATTCAAGAGGGTGCCTACTATCCTCAATCTAATATGGTAGAACGGTACAATAATGTTTTGAATGTCGCTCTGACTGCTTTACATAATGATTGACATCAAGAGTGGGATCCTTCTATTAATATCTTGATTCTTGCTATGAACCTTAGTCATAGTTCAGCTACCGGCTTGATGACGAGTAAAGTTTTCTTCGGACGAGATGTGTTACACTCTTTAGCAAGTGTTTGGGAATTATATGATATGCAGGATGAGAACTTGAGTTCTTCAGATGTAAAAATATATTGGGGAATAAGGTTCTAAAAATCTTCATAAACATTATATTAAAATGAAAAAACCTATGATGCTACTCAATGTAACTCCCACGTATGAAGTGGGAGAATTAGTGTTAGTTAAAACACACTTTTGAGAAATGCACTGAATAAATTCACTTCTAAATTCGCTTGTAAAATTGCAGGTCCATTTAAGATTTTGAAATTCTTAACTCCTGTTACTTTGTTAGTTCAGGGGGAAGATGTTCGGGTCTTTAAGACTCATGTTTCCAATACTAAACCTTTTATAACAAATGTTGGTGCTGCCTGAGGGAAATGCGTTCTTATTGTTGTACCTGTCATTTATTTAATGTATTCAGATTTTATACTTTTGTTGTTATAAATTTCATAATGTTGCAAGCATCTATATTGCTCATTTTTCTTGTGATATTTCCTTCCTGAAGATATATTATAGCATTATATTGTAATTGTCGATGGAACAAACGCTGTTGATAGTGTTTTGCTGTTTTTCGTGCGTCCGGGACGTTAGGGCGACGGCGTAAGGCCTTCCCATTCCTGATCGCAGCCCGAGGAATGTTGGTTGCTGTCTCGCCTACTGAGAGCCCATCTGCCATACAGCGCTGTGTCGCTGACTGTCTACCTGCCAGGGGAGCTGATGTCATTGGGAACATGCTGCATTTGCACCTTTACGAAGCATCATCTTTTCGTCATGTTGGAGGTCTTTCTGATGCTTGGACTCGGACATGGCTCTTAAATTGTTTCGTCTTCTACTGCTCTGCTGCTGTTGTGGCAGCTTTCTACTGGACTTGCCACCCGGGACTAAGTTTGCTTCAGTAGTGGTTGAAGGTTGGCTGGCGGAGTTTGTAACGTGGCGTACGCACATTACGTGCTTGGTGTCAATAAATTGCAGTGTTGGTGATTATAAACGTTTATTAACTTTGGTTACACCGTGTGATGACGTCAGATGGAAAACGCATTACCTAGGCCACAATCAAAAACTGTTTCGCTGTTCCCGTGTACTGCAGTTGCTCCCAAGAAGAAGGTGATAGGGCGAATTTGAACTATCCTCGGCTGTTACAAGGTTGGGATTCTACCCCCCCCCCCCCCGGTCCGTTTTGATGTTATTTAAGTCAGTGCCACCGCCTCCTCGTAACGCATTTTCTTGTCAGATAGTCAGGAGGGAACGTCCGTGTTATTTTTCAACAGAGTGCGTGCAGACAAGGTATGTGGGGATTTAAAAATTTTAATATTTCCAGCTTAGTCTGGTTGTAACATATGTTTGCTCGGTTGGTGTATTTGTATGGCCGGTTAAGTATTGTTTGTTTCCGAGCCATAGTGTTGGAGTCTAACGTAAATTTATTGAAGGTGTTGTATTTTTTAATGTTACCCCACACGTATATTTTTCGAAATATTAATTTGCCACATACCTTGTTTGCTCGTAGGTTTAATATTTATGCCATCTGCTTTTAAAGTCATTTGGATATCTCTTCAGCGTTGGTTTTTGCTATGTTTTCTAAATAAAGCTGAAAGAAATGTCACTTACAAATTAAGAATGTGATGTATTCCTGTTTATATCGTTCTTGATTAAAATATACCGTCTATATTTATTCGCTGTAGTACTCACCACTTCTTAAACCCCAGTTGTGCTGACCATGCCGTACAAGAAACCTGACTTAAATAGATGTTGTATATTAAATTTCTATTTTCTTACAGTAATTATGTTTTTCCTTTCTAATCACGTATTTACACCTGCGTAGACTTCTACCTCTCTCTGTGGTCCCTACTGGTAGATCCAGTGACTGTAAAAAAGTGAGTGGTTCAAATTATTCATGAGCTGCCCCTATACCAATTGGTTAATAATTTTGGTGTTCGATTTTAATTCAAACTTATTGCGGCAATTTCCTCCTTTACACCTCATCTCAAATTACTCCTATATTTGTTTCATTAGTTCTGGCTTGCTCGTGCTGGTTTTTCAGCATAAGTAAGCTACATCTAGTGCAATGTTTCCCATATTTTTCAGACCCGAAATTGATAATGTGATTGTATCCTATACTGCAATGAAAAGTGTAAATATTTTCGGATTTTGTTCGTCTAAAGTACAGTTAGTACAACACAACAACAATAATGTTTCATCTGTGCTTTTTTAACCAATTGGTGCATATTGTCTGATTAGTTAAATATTTCCATACACTATTCAAATATATGTCAGAGAAGAACTGATGGTGTAATAAATATTACCATTGTCTTTGCATCATACCATAATTTTTCTAGCCATGACCGTTATGGCATCCATCAAACAGGTTGAATCACTGTTTTAAGCTTATTTCACAAAACTAAAATGTGATGAAAGGGAAGAATCGTAAAGAAAACAATGAAAATGCCCAGAAAAAATGTATTTGAAACGGGTTATCTTTGAAATAATTAATTGGGCACTAGGCATAAGGACTCAATTACGGTATCGGGTACGTTTACTAAATACACACTGAGCATTCACTTACTTAAAAGAACATTAGGTGCCACATCTTCGGGTACAGGCAGGAATCTATTCTTTTAGTCCCAGTTTTTGACCACATTTCTTTGATCATTTTAATTTGACAAATCTACAAACTAACTAAATTAAAACAGTTTAGTCGAGGCTGATGTATCAAATAATCACTATGTTATATAGGTAACTCCTAGAATATAAGATAACGTCGCCTTATGTTTTCCATTATTCATAGAAATCCTTCCGTAGTGGTTCATTTCTTCGATATTATACGACGATATTCCCGCCTCCCCCTTTTTTCACTCCTTAAAAAAAAGTGGCAATAAACAGTTTCGTGTGCAGTAAAGGAAAGTCTATCACGTGTTACTGTAGGAATATGATATATCAATAAATTTCTTGCTGTAGTGCGCAAATATGTTTAAAACACACAAATTTAAATCTACTTTTTCCGCTTGAGTGGCCTGTTTCGAATAACGGTTTCTCCATAAAACTAAATTAAATTAAGTCCTAGACGAACGATTAAAGCTTCACACAGTCGTATTAGGATGGGCCTCAAAATACTTTATCAAATAAAAAACTGGCAAATTTAAAACTTAGCCAAATTTATTATTGATTATTTCGTAACGTAAAAAAATTTTGTTTAGGTAACACTGTGCATTATTTCCGTGGAAACATTCACACTTTAGAGCATATGTAAGTTGTAAATGCTTTTCTACACAAGAAAACTAAACATACATTAACATTACATATTGTATCTAGCTACATCGTAACTAAAATTCCATCAATAAATATGTTTTGATTTTCTCAATAAATAATAATTACATTTATGATTAAAACTAAACTTATATTCTCTGGAGTTATTAAACTATCTTAACACAAATATTTCAAATGTTGTACACAATCGTCAGTATGTTACATAAGAGACTTCTCTTGCATAATTTCATTCTTATATGACGCTTATTATGCTCGTAATGGCAGCTCTGGTCAAATACTCGTATGAAATTTCCTTTCACTTTAAATAGCGTACTCCAGAATTTCGATGCCTAAGGGGTTAAAAACTGAGGTGAAATGTGTTTTAGAAGAATCTTCGATGTAGCTCGAACCTAAAGATCTGCCGTAGTGATTTTCGATTTAATGTGACCCTTAATAAAATACATATTAAACAGTTTCGGGAATTTTAAAAAATTCATCGTTAATGGAGTGTATAAACCTAAACTGGGTTTTTGTTTTGCTATCGATATCTGTCTAACACTTCAGGATGTATAGTCGCTTGTATGTTTCGAAATTATGATAGTAAAAATACCCAAAAATTATTTAATGATTTTTCGAAACTCTACTTCCGATACGTAAAAAGGAGGATCAATTTTTTTTACGAATCGTTCTTGCAGATCGAACCGAAATAGTTATAATATTGAATTTACTTCAAAATACTTGTGCATATGTCTACAACAAGACGTTAAGACATTTTGAAATTCTATTGTTAAGGGTTTGGAAAGGGTGAAAATGTTTTCTATTATTCCTCCATATTTATTTGACCAGTCGAGATACCCAAGTTCTCTACACTTGAGAAAGATATTTTTGTAAATAATAAGGACGTTATTTCATTATTCCTAATTTAACTCCGAAGAGTTATAAAACAGGAAAAACTGTGTTTTCTAAAAATATCTACTTATATCGACTTTACATAATTAAGTATTTACAAAAAGTAGACCTTTTTAACGGCAAAACTTAGTTACATGTATGTAACAACACAGACACGTTACATTCTAATATATGTATTTCATTCCGTAAAATAGGGTAGCTATCAAAGTACTGACAGAGGTGAAAGGTCAATCGAAAGCTCGTTCGCTAGTACATTACTCTGTTCTTTGAACGATTCCTGCAAATGGTACTGAACGGTTTTATGTGGACATACGCTATTGCAAATTGCAAATGACTGTTATTGCCCTTTGGCAGAAAAATCCTAGAACTAAACAAAATGAAACAATACGGGAAAATTTTCTCGCAGTGGCTTGTGTCCACAAAAACTGTTCAATTTATAGTTCATTGCCTTGCACGTAAGGACTATGATTTTACAATGCACGTGTTCGTTACGCCATTACTGCTCGGGCGCGATAAGTCTCGAAAACAGAAAAATATAGTCGAATGGTTCCTTTGGTAGGCCAGTTTCTTTCTTTAACCACCTTTTATGTACCCTGTTTTTTTTTTTTTTGTAGTTTCTGAGTAATTGTGTTTCTCAGCCGCAAGTTCATA
>PNEQ01000366.1:99130-121144 GCA_003012365.1 Medauroidea extradentata
CTGTATGTAGTGAAATGCTTATAGATTTATCAAGCCTAACACAACAACAGTTTGTGTTTTGCTTTGTCGTTTTATAAAATAATTGCCTCCTATTATGATTGGGAGAAATATTAAAGAAATAAATGTTAAAGAAAAGCACAAAAGTTTATGTTAAAAAATACACAATATGAGTTTATGTTAATTAAATGTTTGTTGAAATGTGAGATTGCAATTAGAATATATTGGTTGGTGGAATTACGCCATTGCAATGGCGTATGTCTACAAACCAATATATTCTGAATATGAGTTAAAATTTTTGTAAGGTATACAATTTACACGGTTCCAAATCATAAGCATTTGACTAATAAATAAAATTTCTTTGCTATTATTTTTTGCAAATTCGTTTTACACGATCTTAAATTGAAATAATTGAAATGAGATTTTTAATACGATAACATATTTTAATGCCATATTGTAAAATTAATTCTTTAAATTATTTGTGACGGTTCGTTTTAAATGAACAAGAAAAACACTCTGCTTTAAGCACATTGCCATAGGAACGAAAGCCAAAACAAATTGTTGTGACAGTGATAAATTAGGGAAGAGGGTCGATATTTGTATGTAGGAGTTCTCTTTATGATGATTGCTACTTTACCTAATTAAATCGGCGGTCATAACTCTCTGGTGCACAGAAAACACTAGACCGACGTTGCTGTTTCAATTGCGTTTCATTTCTGTGAAGTCAATCTAAACTTGCACCTAATGTTCAGTTGTTTATTTATATACTGTTACAGTCAATCATTAAAATTTTTGTAAAAACACCTGAAGAAACGGATTTTTATATTCAGATAGAGAGTGGTTTGGTTTTGTGGTGTTTTCGGTATTAAAATAACTTAGACTGGCCAAATTCTACACGCTTTAAAGTTATTTCTTCAGTCACAGCTTGTGGCACAATGAAAATCTTCGCATCACCGAACAACATTTGCTCGGCTATAAGGCCGTTGTCTGTAGTTCTAAAAGTGTTCGGATTGGCGCCAATCAAACGTCTACCTGAAGACGACATTCGTGTATATAGAACCGCCATGTGTGGTGTCATACAAACAATCACTTACATAGTATTTCTTCTAGTTGGATGTATACTTCACCATTATCACGAAAGCCTGTATGAAAAAAATAATATTTTAAGCAAGATCACTTTTTGGCTCACTTCTGTAATCAGTATTGTTTGTGTTTTCAATACCCTGGTCTCGTGTGGAAGTTCTCGACTGAGTGAAATCGTTAGAAGAATATTCCACATGAACAAAGTGCTTCTTGGGCCAAATTGGATCAAGTTCAGTCAAGTCAGTATGTTCTTATGGATTCAACTCATCTTAGTGGCTCTACTGTATAGTGTTATTTACGGGATTGCCTACTACGTTCACTACCACAAAGGAACTCTTTGGGGTCTTGCAACAATTTTCTCTAATTTGATTCCTATAACAGGACTTATTCTCTACTTGAATACACTCCTGTTTCTGGGAAAAGTTATGGATCACGTAAACCTGGAAATTGAGTATCTTTGCGAACACGATTCCTCTAAATTGGACGCGGCTGACATAAATACACATATCATACGTCATGAAGTTGGCTGTAGAAACAACAATTGTTTAGTCGCAGTGCATCCAACTACCACTCAAATTTCTCATCAGACAACACACGACACATTCGCTGATGTCAAAGCTCCATTGCTGAAACACTTGAGGGAAATAGTTTACAATGTGCGCGAAACTATGACGTTAATAGACTGTAATTTCGGCTTTCAGATATTATTATTACTGATATCATCCATGAGTTTCCTTACATACTTTGCAAAATTCACTATTGAATTCTTCTCTCAGAGTACCCTTATAACAAACGAGGTAAAACATATAATGGCAATTAGTTCGTTGCTAGCAACCAATACTCTCTCAGTTGTTGCATTTACGACTTTCGTTCCACAGTATGTAGCTGACAAGAGACATAAAACTGTGTTGCTACTGCAGAAGTTAAGTATCATAAGATCTCTCAGTCCGAGCGCCCTGACCGAATCGCAGATATTTTCCCAGCAGTTGTTGGAGAGACCGTGGGCTTTCAGCGCTTGGGGATTCTTCAGCTTGAATCGCAGTACCTTCAACTATCTACTAGGCACTCTGGTGTCTTACGTCGTTCTCTTAGTGCAGTTACAATAATGTTCTTGGAAGATCCAACGTAATGTACACTGCAACACAACAGCTCTGCCACATACTGTTGACAATTCATACTGCCTGCACCAACACAATTAACTGTGTTGACTGAATATGTTTCATGCACAAAATAAATATTTACGTGTACGTGTTATAAACGTTAGTCAAATTGTTATTTACTTAATGTAAAACTTGCACCGGATTCACATGTTTACTCTATCTTTGTGTCTTAAGATTGTTTAAATTAATTGGGAGTAATAATTGTACGGTTGATTCTTGCGTATAAAATAATATACGACGGTAACTTTATCGGTCAAATGTGTTCGTTTACAATGAAAACTTTGCTGCTGTTTAGTAAGGCGTTTGTGATCTGGTGTTTTTAAATTTGAGCGCGGAGCTTGAATGTGGTGTTATTGATATTTACTTAAAGATATGCGTTCACATTAAAATTGCCTAATAATCACATTAAGACGATTTAAAATGCAAATAGTTTTATGCTTCATATTTACTGGCAAAATTTCCAAATTTGTAACAGACACTTTGGTTATTTCGTGTTATATGTGAAGGTACAATGAGTGTGTTAACTTTGCGAGAAAATACAGCACCCCATTGTCTATATTAAACTTTATTTTATGTATCTTAAGCAAATACACTTAGGTCTAGTATTTCAGTTATTTTATTTACAACCATTTAAAATGAGTTAATTTTTAAATGATACATATTTCCATAAAACAGTTCTTTAAACGCCAACTATCATGAGAGTCAACAAATATTTCTCGCTCATCCAACACCATTTATGAGTTACGAACGGCAAAGTCTAATATTATCTGCAAAATACGTAGAAATGTATTCGTTAGGAGTTCGTTGCTGTACAAAAATATATCTGTGCTTCTCCTGCACCCAAATGTGGAAAAATAATTCACGTGTTCATTCTGCTATACACGATTGCATGTGCCAGTTCAACAGTTTTCCGTTAAACATATATATTTTTTTTTCAGAAGCAGCATAACGTTATCTTTTCGTGTCTCACATTAAAAATTTTTGTTAACGTCTCACGATAATAATTTTAGAGATAGCTGAAATTAAAATAAAAAATTTTATTTTTATATAAATAAAACCTTTCGTCATAAAAAATACATAAATTTTGTTTCCTGATGTTATTACTGGCTTAACATTAAATATATTATTTTGTTGAAAACATGATTGTAAAAAATGTGTACATCAATTATTGATAAGAGTATTTAATCAGTTTAAACATTTAGCGTCTTCTATAAGGCGGCTGCCTGGTAAATGACATGTTCGTACGTGTGTGCGTTAGGTGCTAAATCTATGAAGCACAACGTGCGACGCAGGCTGTCACATGTAACGTGATATTGCCGCTACGCCCAAAGTCGTAAACGTGCGCGTAGTTCTCTCGCCGTAACATTTTTACTGTGAAACTTTAAACAACGGTCCTGTAATTTTATTGGACCCGTCACTGTAGCAAAGTTCAATATAATTGCAGACCTTAATTTCGAATTTTGCACACGCCTATCCTGAGAAACGTCTGAAAAAAACAATTTGTTATTTTAGGAGTTTAAAAAAGGTTTCCAATGAACGCGGTGTCTTAAAAGTCAGACTAACAAGTTGTCTAAAGTATGTCTTCTTTTACTAGACAAGCCTTGTGGTAGAATATTTACTGGTCTCGGAGTAAATAAAACTCCAACACACTGCACGAAGTTAAGAGTGCAAGCCAGGCAGCCGCCTTAAGACAATTCTTTTACACTATTAAATCCACAGTATTTAACTAAACACTTCCTCTCTGTTGAATTTATGTAATAGTATTCTCAGTATGTATTCTGAACAATAAAAATAATCAGTATAAAATATTTTGATAGTTAATATTTCTTAAACTAAAAACTGCAAAATTTGAAAATAGTTAAAAAGTACGATATTTTAGTCTACCATGCTTATAATACATATTCTTTGTAGAAACATACACTCAAAGGTTTCTAAACTGAGTACAAATAAAACCTGTTAATAGTTACCACTATATTATAAAAATATACTGCAGTATCATGACTTAAAATATTGTTTTCTCAAAAATGATATGTGCTCCACACACACACACACACACACACACCAACACACACACACACACAAACACACACACACACACAAACACACACACACACACCAACACACACACACACACACACACACACACACACCAACACACACACACACACACACACACACACTCCATTTAATAAGAACAGTTGTAATCAGCCGATGACATTTACAGTAACATTTGTCACCAGCACGGTCGTAGAAGAACAGGTCTGGACACTCGCCTATCTAACAATGTATTTAGCTTGACCCCCTTGTTGTTTGGTTGTAGTTCGTCAAGTTACCGTGAATGTCGTACTTTTTGGCGCTGTTTTCCGGGCGGTCGGACTCAAACTCCGTCCACTTTTTTCCATTGTTAAATTTATAAAGTAAATGAACATTGCTGGAGCCTTTTCTTAAATTTGTGAGCGAAGAAAGTATTTCATAAATTGATAAATACGTTTTGATAAATTGTTTATCTTAGTGGAAAGGAAGTGGGCGGAGTTTAGTCCGACCGCCGTAACATCAGCGCCAATAAAACGCAATATTCTCAGTAACTTGGTGAACTGCAGCCAAACAACAAGGGGGTCAAATATCCAGGCGAGTGTCCAGACCTGTTCTTCTACGGCCGTGGTCACCAGTTTGCTTACTGGTATCATTCGATTGCGTGATTAGTTGTACGACAAAATTATTACCATCCTTCTTCCTTTAGGGCGCAGTTCACCTCGGGTTTCAAACTCTTTATTTTTATATTTGTACCAGTTCTTTTTTTTTTTTTTTTTTTGACATTGTGATAAAATCTTCCACTTAGGAAATATTTGTATCTCTCATAGGTTTTGCGTAATGAGTCGTAAACGTCAAAATTTGCACTTTATGGTTTTAAGTACTCCACTAAAACCAACTGGCATACCAAACCGACAAAATTCACAGTGTGTAACGACTTTATAGGCTCTGAATTGACATATATAAAAATAAGAAATAAAATACTTTATAAGGAACAAAAAATGCTGAATTTTGAAATGAAAATTAAAAAATATCAAACATTTTTTAATATACAAAAAATATATATGTCAAATCATAGCCTACAGCATAGTTATACGCTGTGAATTTTGTCGGTTTGGTACGTCAGTTAGTTTTAGTCGCGTAATAAAACATTAAATTCCAAATTTTGACGTTTACGAATCATTACGCAAAAATTATGAGAGGTACAAAAATTTCCTAAGAGGAAGATTTTAACACTATTTGTGTGTAAAATAAGAAAATAATATCTGGTACCAATATATAAAAATAAAAATGGATGTTGAAAACCGAGGTGAACCGCGCCCTTAAGACGCAAATTTTTGTCTAGGGTCTTGCTTATATAAACTGGCGATACAATATAATTCATTAAATGTGTGCTTACAAAAATATTTACATTTGTTGGAAAGAAAAGAATATTTCAAATTGTGCACATGATTTAAAAAAAAATTAAATGTACTCTAGCCTTTAGAAGGTACCGTAGATGAAAGAAAAACCTGCACAAAAAAACCTTGAAAAATTTAATTTCCTTTTGCATTACTCAGCTAATGAAAACAGCAGCGAGCACTACTGCCTTACAAAGGAAGAAAACCTTATCTGTAAATTTGAAAAAAAAAAAAATAAATAAAAAAAAATATATATATATAGTTGGTACCAACACACACATTTTCACTACGGATAAACTGCTTATAACCAGTCGTTGCCTGTGTAAAAAATTATTAAAATATTTCTCAAAACTAAAGTTTAACCTATTATAGAGAATAAAAGCCATAAGTTGTTGTTTTGAAGAAAGATTTCAAAAAGCTATAGGAAATAAATTTCAAAATTTTAAACGTCATACTAAAACCAAACACTGAAATAATTTACAAAAATGAGAGTGTGTTAAGATAAAAACATACTTTTTGCTCTCCTGTAAAATTTGATCTCTCGGAGTTACGGCTATCTCCCTTAGTAGGGCAGACTACCTTTGAGATTGTAGCGGAATGTGTGTAGAAACCGTCAGTACGACTTTTAAGGCGATTAAACCTTAGCGAGTATTGTAATATGTGTCATAAAGTACAGTCCGACCTTCTAGCGCAGTGGCAGTCGCCTCTGGCTCGTGAGTTGTGCGGACCTGCAGAGTCGCTGCGCTGTGTAAGGTTAGACGCGACGTGTCTCGTTGTTACGTGAGCGATATAAGTTCGCGAGCTTGTGATGTACATACCATGGAAGAACGCAAACAAACCCAACGAGTCAGTACTTTACGCGTTAAGTGTGCTACGAAGCCACCTGCATTGGATTTTCTACCGATGGTTGGACGTGAGACTTGGAATACAAGACGACCAGCTCGTGGCCGTGCAGTTGGACGGCCGGCAGAGATTCATCTTTATCAAGCTGACGTCCATGTCCCGATGTGAACGGATCATAGGTGCAACGAAGGGAACATCGCAGATCAGGACATCTTCTGGTCAATCGATACAAGTAGAAATATAACTGGCGCTAGACAACATAAAAATGGTGCGAGAGATCAACCTTCCTGTCGAAGTGCCTAACGAAAACATCTTAGCTGAAATTACACATTACAAGAAAATACACACATTGACAGACGAACCATAGGGAAATTGGAGGAAATTTCACAAAAAAATAACAGGTGTACGAATGCTCAAAATGGAACTTTAATAACACATCCCGTCATAGTTAACGGCAGATGGTAACGACGGGTTTGTCACATACGAAGGACAGCCACAGACATGTAGTAACAGCTCTAAGATCGGACATCACCGTGTGGAGTGGCCAAACTTACCGCTACTGGCGCAAAATGGCGTGCCAAGCAGTTGGGCGCAGACAGTTAAAGAGGATAGCAACAGCGGTAGAGAAACAAACGTCACTTTAACGGAAACCTTCATACACTCGCAGACGCCATAAAGGCACTCCATGTCTTAGAAATATTTTGTCATCTTCTACGCGACCACATGATACAACATACACCACCTCAGAAGTAACCCAGATGGAGATCATTGCAGATCACTCGTAAGGAGTAGTTACAGTAAACAACTTACCGTACGAAAAAAAAAGTGAGTCGGGAACCGCTGATAGTGCGGCGGATTGGAGAAAACCCTGTCATGATGACCGCAGCCCTACACGACGTGTTACGTTTACTCCAGAGAGTCCTCGTGCACATCGTAAACACTCGTTAAGGGTGCGGTTTTCAACGTCATTTTTTATTTTTATGTTTGTACCAGATAAATTTTTCTTAATTTAAACATAAATTTAGACTAAATCTTCCTCTTAAGGAATTTTGTATCTCTTAATAGTTTTTGCGTAATAAGTCGTAAACCTCAAAATTTTCACTTTATGATTTTATGTACGCCACTAAAACCAACTGACATACCAAACCGAAAAAACTCAGTGTATAACAGTGTTATAGGCTATTATTTGACATGTATAAAAACAATATATATTCATTTCTTTTTTTTTTTTTAATTTTTGCAACTTTTTTATTTTTATTTAAAAATTCAGCATTTTTATTAAATACAAAAATATTTAATTTTTTGTTTTTATATATGTCAAATTATAGCCTAAAACATTGTTATTCACTGTGATTTTTTTCGGTTTGTTATGTCAGTTGGTTTTAGTGGCGCACATAAAACAATAAAGTGCAAATTTTGATATTTACGACTCATTACGCAAAAACTATTAGAGATACACAAATCTTCCTCTTAGGAAATTTTTGAATCTCGTAGTTCTTGCGTAATGAGTCGTAAACGTAAAATTTCCACTCAATGGATTTATGTACGCCACTAAAACGAACTGACATACCAAACCGAAAAAATTCACAGCGAATAACAATGTTTTAGGCTATGATTTTACAATCTAATTAAAAAAAATAAAACTTTTTTGTATTTTGTAAAAAATGCTGAATTTTGAGATAAAAATTAAAAAATTACAACAGTATTTTATAATACATAAGTATATGTTTTAAAATATATATATATACACATATATATTGTTTTTACATATGTCAAATAATAGTCTAAAGCATTTTTATACACTGCGAAATTTTGTCGGTTTGGTATGACAGTTGGTTTTAGTGGCGTACTTAAAACCGTAAAGTGCATATTTTGACGTTTACGACTCATTACGCAAAAACATTGAGAGATACAAAAATTTCCTAAGAGGAAGATATTATCACAATGTATGTCTAAAATGAGAAAAAAATATCTGGTGCAAATATAAAAATAAAGCAGACGTAAAAAGCTAAGGTGTACCGCGCCCTTAAACGTAGCAAAACAAGCCATCCAGGAACTTAAACGCACTGCATCCCAACAAGATGCAGACATGATAGTGCTGGACAGTGATGATACGGGTAATAGCATACGCGACTGATATTTGCACCATAGTGGCTCCATATAAATATCATACATTGTTACAAATTGCACGCGCCCACGCCGTTGATGTTTTATTATTACAAGAAGTCACTATTGCTCATCTGCCTTACTTTGATAAATAACAGTTTTAACACAAATATAGGAGGTGGTGGGAGAGGTATGAGCATCATCACACGTAACCACATTCAGCTGGAACATATACACGAACATCCCTCAGGCCGTATTATCTCCGATACGTTAGTCTCAGCTCATGCTCAACATGACGCCGGCAACAAGTGTTAGGACATTCCGTCAATGTGTGCGCTCATCAGGCTCTTAACACAGGGCTGCTCGCCAGGAATTTTTTCGCACTGATATTCTCCCATTTTTAAATGGTGATTGACACAGCATTGTCACAGTAGGTGACTTCAATTGCGTTACAAATTCAGTTGATCCCGTGGATGGCACATACCTTATCAATACGGCACTGAAATAATAAGTCCCTGCTATAGAACTATTACGAATCCTGTCACTTCACTTCACATTCCATAATTATGCATCCAGCTCTCGCCTAGACAGGTTTTACGTTTCCTGTACACGGCGAAATGCTGTACGTCCATATGATGTCACACGCGCAGCCTTCTCATACCACTTTATGGTCAAATTTGCAATGTAATGTGACAACAACACGCCTCTACCAGACCGGAAATTCTGGCGGTTACAACCGCATTTGAGGAAGTAGGCGAATATTTAAAAAAAAAAAAAAAAAATGGGGGCAATGGCAGAGACTTAAATACACAGCCATTGTCGACTGGTAGGAAAGATGTGCCAAACCAGTTGTAGGTAAAGTTTTTTCAATAACACTGACACCGACAACGACGGGAGCAATAATCGCTTTTATACGTATACGAGCAAGCATTGCGAGGACTCAACTCACACTCGGCACGAAATGCAAATGCCCAAACATCAGCACGTCGATTGAAAAATATCATAATGAACATCCATTAAGCAAACATGAAGACACGCATCGGGTTTCATAACCATTGAAGTCTGCTAGCGCAGAAAAAAAAAAGTATTCATTCTCTCATGCGAGAACGGAAACGGAAGTGCTAACTGCATATATTGTGTACATTACGAACAGATCTCGGAGCGGTTTTCACAGACCCAAATTCAATAGGGGAAGAATTTCGTTCAGCATACACCGAATTATTTGTCGAGCACCCAACAGATTGGGATGCTGGGACAACATTTATTGAGGCATGCGAGTAAACATTGGACGATGACACGCAGTCTCACCTAAACAGTGAAATTACTGCCCATGAAATCAAACAGGCAGTATAACGCACCACAAACAACCGATTACTGGGAGTAGACGGCATACCATATTGTTACAAAATGCATGTTTTGTAAGTGGTTTTAATATTGGTTGCTCATAAGTTATTATTAGTTTGGGGTGTTGCACTCAGATGGTAACTACACTGTGGGTTTATTTAGATATTAGTAAGGGCTAAATGTCTTTAATACAGTTATGGTTAAACTGGCATTTAGTATACTACAATGGCTGGTACACCGAATACAAAATAGGTTACAATGTGTTCTGTTCATTAAGGAGGGGAGCGCAATATTACTGATTATTAAGTTATATTAATAAGGGCGCGGTCTACCGCAATTTTCATCACCAATTGTTTTATTTTTTATTTGAACCAGATATTTTTTTATTATTTTAGGCACAAAATGTGACTAAATCTGGCTCTTATTAATTTTTTTTATTTCTCATAGTTTTCGCGTAATGGCTTGTTAAAGTAATATTTTGCATGTTTCCGTTTTAACGACCACACTAAAACCAACTGATAAACCAAACTCAAAAAAATCACAGTGGATAAAGGCATTGCAGGCTACAATGACATGCTCATAAAAATAAATAATAAAAATTGTTTGAATTTTTAAAAAATGCTGAAACTCAAAATTAAAATTTAAAAAATTCTATATTTTTTTAAAAATACAAATAATTTTTTTCTTTAATTTTTTTAGCATGTCATTGTAGCCTGCGATGTCGTTATCCACTGTGATTTTTTTTAGTTTGTTATATCAGTTGGTTTTAGTGTAGTCGTAAAAACGGAAACATGCAAAATATGAATTTAACAAGCCATTATGCGAAAACTATGACAGATATAAAAATTTCATAAGAGCCAAATTTAGTCACATTTTGTGTTAAAATAAGAAAAAAAATTCTGGTACAAATAAAAAATAAAATAATGGTGATGAAAATTGTGGTAGTCCACGCCCTTAAGTTGAGAGCTGCTGCCACAAAACTAGGACTGGACTGCCGTCGATGTGATGAGTCCTGGTGGACGACCGACAGACGACAGACCGAAGACAGACAGACCAGTTCTCCGCCGGGGCTCGGGATCGAGTCCCGGCGGGTGCATGCTCGTCCATCGATGCCGTCTCCTCATCAATCCAGCTTCGGTAAGGTCGTCAGATCTAGTTATGTGGCAGCAACTCTCAACTTAATGTAATAACTTAATAATCAGTAACATTGCGCTCCCCTCCTTAATAAACAGAACACATTGTAACCTATTTTGTATTCGGTGTACCAGCCATTGTAGTATAGTAAATGCCAGTTTAACCATAACTGAATTAAAGTCATTTAGCCCTAATTAACATCTAAATAAACCCACAGTGTCGCTACCATATGAGTGAAACCCCTTAAACTAATAATAACTTATGAGCAACCAACATTAAAACGACTTACAAAATATGCATTTTGTAACACTGGTAAAGGCGCCATTCACTCCTCACCTCTCACAGCCAAGCCACTATCCCCCCAAATTAATCAACTTAAAGTTTAGTGAAATTATTAATTTATTATTTTCTTCACCCACCCACCTGTAAATTCTCGTATAAATATAAAGTTAAGAACTCCAATGGTTGGATTTTTAAATTAATCTCGTAACAAGCAAAATTAAAATCAACCTCTGTCCCCCAATTAATTAATTAACTTTGATTAATTGAATTAATTTCCCCACCCACCCAACCAGTATAGTTCCTTAACTATAATATTAATATTTTTGTTCAAGCCAATTAAAAGTATTATCATAATCAAATATTCTATTTTATTTGTTATTAAAACATAAATTGAATAATTCAAGCATTAAATAAATACTGACGTTTAATAATACAGTTACAGAAATTTAAAACAATTAAGTAAATTTATTGGAAACTTTTTTTTATAGCATTTAAATGCATTTACAACTTAACTATTCCTCTGTGTGTGCCGTAATTACGTAACTTTATTGGAATTGTTTATTACCACATTCAGTATATAATACAAAATTTAAAACTTATATTAATTTTAAAACACAGTTAATATTTAGTAGCATTCATTTGGTCGCTAATGCGAGTCATGTAGTTGTGAATGTAATGTCGTTGTGCTTTTCACAGTTATTTAATTTGTTTTCATAATATTACAATTTCGTTGCCATACGGAAGGCAGAGTGCACGTAGTTACACATGTAGTCAAATATCACACACCCACGCACGGTGCGACGGTCCAGTTACAAGGAATTCGCAACTCAGCTTACACTGCTGCCAGCTTGAACCGAGCTGTGGTGCGAGGCCAGGTTGACAAACTTAACTTACTTGTACCGACGCATCAGTTTGATGAACACCTGCTCAAAGTTGTGCAGGCTCTCCATGTCTTCTGCCCACTTGAATACGCACGCATCTATTGTGCAAGTTTTGTCACCATCCTGCACGACGGAGCCACCCGGAATGAGCAGTCCGCCGGCAATGAGGATGTCGAAGAGAGCTTCACCATAATGCCTGTAGTCGAGTTTAAATCCAGCTGAGTCTAGAGACTTGGACACAGCTTCTAGGTCTTTCCCGGCCTTATTAAGGCCCTGCACGATTGCGTCATGGAAGCCCATTGGATCATACTTCTCTTTTTCATCTCGTTTCCTGGTCTTGATGCATTGGCCTGACAGCACTGGCTTTTCTGTTTATTGACTCATACAATAAATAGGAAATAACCTGTTAAACTTTCAGGAACGTAACCCCTTCCTAGGCGCTTACAGTCACTTTAACTTGTACAAGTTAAAAATGTTATACCAAAAAGAAAATATAGTTAAATCTCGTAACACTCAAATCAGCCTGTAGCAGCTCATCGCTAAGCCAAGTTGTTTGTTACGGCATTATTTCCATTTTAATAATGTTTTATCTTAAATAACTGACTGAACGCTTAACAGGAATGAAATACATCACTGACTGAATCGATATTTAATAAGATAATGTGTTCTACACACAAACCGCTACTTGGACTAATCAATGGTAATCACGTAAAAGCACTCATAGTAGAAATACTTGGACAGCTGCGATGCTTTCATTTCATTTTAGGTCGAGTACCTGATGGGAAACAGCAACGTTCGCAGTCGTAAATTATATTTGTGTAATTATAACCAGTATTACAAAACCACTTGTGTTCTCTCTTTTTTTTACTTTTATGAAGCACTATCTCAAAAGTAGGTCACTTGATTTGCATTTCATTATTTAATACGCAAGTCAGACTTTTTCAAACGTTTGTACAGACTTGCATGGTATTTATCTGTGAAAAATTCTTGAACACCTTGGCCATTTTTAAGACAGTAATTTTAATATGTGCATACGTTTAGTAATGTCGCCATTGTTTATAGTTCTGAAGATAGTTGGAATTGCGCCAATCAAACATCAGCCAGAAGATGATCTACGTATTTACAGACCACGGACTAAGGGTGTAGTACAATCTGTTGCTTACATAACTCTGCTCGTGGCTGGATGTTCATTCCATCTCTACTATGCAAGTACTCGAGAAACAAATAATACTTTGAGCAACATCACTTATTTTATCGCTGGTTCTGTCAGGACATTATGTGCGGTCACTGCCTTGGTCACGTGTGCAAGCTCTCAGCTGAGTGGGATCATCAGAAGATTGTGTTATATAGACGAGGTGCTTCTTGAAACATCCTGGGTCAATTACCGACATGTAAAAACATTACTTTGGGTTCTACTTAGTTTAAATTTATTGTTAGAAACATATTTGTTCTTCGCTGCTTTTTATTTTAACTACGAATTTTCGAGATTATGGTTTCTTGTGAGTTATTTATCAAACGTTGTCACAAGAACTGGAGTTGTTTTATACTTGGGCATACTTCTGTTTATTTCAAAGACTCTGGTTTACTTGATCAACAAATTGAAAGGTCTCTGTGAAACCGACATGCTATATAATGTCCTAACTCATGAAATAACTTCATTCAATTATTTCAACGTAGATGTAAATGCTCATGCGCTGAAACGTTTAAGGATGAGATTTTATTACATTAGTGAAACAATTGTTTTGGTGGATAACAGTTTCGGTTTTCAGATATTGATTATTTTGATTTCGAGCATAAGTAGTCTTATATACAAAGCAAAATTTGTAATTGACACATTAACCGGGGTAAGACAAGGTAAATTTTCAGAAAATAATTCTTCCCTTCTTTGTTACATTCTTTGGTTTACATACTCTCTCTCTATTTTATTGCTTACCAATTTTGTTCCGCATTATGTGGCCACTATGAGAAAGAAGACAATACTTCTGCTACACAAGTTGAGTCACAAGAGAGCTCTCAGTACAGATGCCATGATGGAGTTGCAAATATTTTCCCAGCAGTTGTTGGAGAGGCCACTGGTTCTCAGCGCTTGGGGATTCTTCAACTTGAATCGTCAAACCTTCTTCTCTCTGCTCGGAACTGTTGTTACTTTCATAATTTTGTTAGTGCAATTACGCAAGTATTAAGACATTATATATATACATTATATGTATAATATATGTATATTATATATATTATGTATATATATACACACACACACAATGTTAGGTTTTGTATGGCTTTGTAATGTTCAATTTAGTTTGTATACGTATTATTTATTTATACACTTGAGTTGTTTTTTGAGAGTACTTGTATTAAGCTTCACGTGTTTAAAATTAATGATTAAAAAGAAATTAAGTGTATCTACTGGCAACTATAAACCAGTGATAAATGTGTGAATTAAATAAGTTAAATATCGTACTTTGTTCGGAAGCGATGCACCTGACAGTAACATTTTTTATAATATTGACATTTAAAGAGTTGTCACAATTGCTTCTAGTTTTTCTTAAAAAAATTATGTCGCTGATTTCAAGCACACCACACATGCGCGCATGCATACACAACAAAATCGAAGCGTTAACGAGAAACATTTAATTTATGTTTTGCTAGTCCATCAGAACATTAGGCGTTTTGAAGCATAATGGATTTGAACTCAAAATATAATTAACATTAAATTTAAAATAGTAAATTTTGCTAATGTACAATATTTTACAAGGTTTTATTCATGTGTTTTGGTAGTAATTTCAATTTCCTTAATATTAGGTATACATTTTAAACATTTTAGAGAAACCTATTTAGACGTACATCATTCGTATTCACTTAAAATTAGTACGTAACAGTTTTTAAACAGATCCATGCTTATTTTCTATTTATTGCATGTAAACAATAAAATATGTTACAATTTTACTGTCTGAGATTTTGAGATTCAGTTATTGTGTAATGATTAACTCTATAAAAATCTGACCAGAAACAGGTGCGAAAACGTACGTAGTATACTTAAGAGTGTAGGTCTACTTTCACATAAACCAATAACATTATTCTTTAAGTAATTAGCATCACGTGGAAATAGTTCATTACGTAGTGCTGTGATTTAAATGAACTTTGAAAATGAACAAATGCTGGAACATGCCTGCAACAATAAACTCTAAACGTAGTTTGTGGGTGATAAATGTACCGAAAAATAACTAATTCCTTCTAAAGTAATAGTTAAAATAAAAATGTGATATTCAAATTAATACGTAAGCTGCTGGATTTGCGATGAAGCAAGTGTCATATGTAAACAATAGTCCTAGATGACCAGGGCAAAGGCACTAGGATATCAAATGCAATTGTATCGCGATTTTTAGTAATATTTCAGTTATATGTGAATACCTTGTTATGCCATTTAGTACGCCAAATGTGTCCTACATTATGATGTTACAGTGTGACAGTAAAAAAAACGATTATGAATATTCGGCAGCAATAGTATTCAAATTCTTTAGGAATGTCATGCCTAGAATCACTTTATCATATATTGTTATGCAAAGTAAATTTGTTTAATATAATTTGACTTCACTCTAATTGGAAATACCTATACATATTCTAAGTACAATTATAGTTAAACATAACCACACAATCTGAATCACAGTGTTATATTTTGGAGAGTAGCTGTGGAGCTCCCAGATTCAAGTGTTAAATCAGATTTGTCACTGAAGAACCCAGTACATATAAATGACAATAACAACTGGAAATTTACAGGTAGTCTACAATGAAACACATACATTGATCCTGCTAATTTGGCATTTTGTCCAATATACGTTTCATGATCATACTTGTTACATTACACACTTTCACATTTAAAAGTGAGTGCTAGATCAACGCTTAACTTCGAAGCCTTTAGCACTGCTGAGGGGTGACACGTTGCGAGTATGGAGCAGTGACAGAATGAAGAGCGGGGGAAATGAGATATCCTCGAGAAAACCCGCCGAACAGCAGCACATGCGAAAATCCGGGGACCGGCCCAGCACGGAATCTAATCCGGATCGCCTTGGCAGGAGACGAATGGTTTGACTATTCGGCCACCGCGGCCCCCTCTCTTGTTAGATATTATTTTTCTCTGCACACTAAAAGAAAAATTTATAGTCTTGTTGTCGCTTCCTCCCTTCCATATTGTATGAGTTTTTAAATTAATATTCCAAAGTTACGTATTTTTGACCACATTTAACTTCGTGGCTCCTTTTATTACCGTTTCATTGCTTGGGATATGATAGGCGAAGATAAGTAAATTAAACTTAGTTTTTTTTTTTTTGCGAACAACTTCTTATTTACCTCAGGAGCTTTATAGTTAGTGATCATCTTATATTGACTTTTTCTGTTGCATTTCCTGTCGGGTACGGAGTATGTATTTGACTGACAGATTAATATTAGTGCCTTTATCGCATGTTTAACGAGCGTGAATCGTCATTAAGGGGGACAAAAATACCAGTTTACTTTCCGCAGTCAATTATTTATTTTAGTTACTTTTTTTTCGGAATTCTTGGATTCACATGACTACGCTTATTCTTTAGCGGGAGAACTGTTCAACTTTCATTACATAATCGAAGTAACTGTATTGACAATGTCAATCGTATGCTATAGTATTCAGGTGTATTTTGGACATATGGTGTGACTTTGGGACAAATTGTATTTTTTTATATTTTCCATAATTGTCAAGTGTGATAAATATCAATTAGATATCATGAGGCTTTCTATTATTCGGAATTTGTCGCAAATCAATATCTTTATTCAGGGCTACCATATATTAGAAAAATTAATTTTTATGACCTTAGTCATCCCGCTTGATTTATATATGTGTGTGTGTGTGTTTGTATAAACAAGGAGCCAGAACTGTATTGTGAATTGATTTTAATGTAAAATTCAGATATCATTGAAAGAAAATTAAAACCATTCTAATATAATTATTTGTTTCCTCCTAATAGCAAATTTAATTATCGATGCGAGTCAATAATTGACATCAAAGTTTATTTTATAATAAATATAAGTCTGTTTATAAAAGAATAAAACATTCAACAGTGTGTTAATTGCTTCGGAAACTTATGTACCAAATAATATTCAAGTATTATTTCGCTCTGAAAAAATAGAATATTAATAGTTCCTATGAATGCTTTTATGAAAATAACTTTTATGTGTCAAAAAGTAAAGTGGGAAAGTTTTAAAAGTTTTCGAAGATTTTCGCAAAATAGTAAAACTTGTTTCGCAAAAGTAGCTAAACTTCTTATACATGCACTGACCGGCTTTATTATAACATGTATAATGTCACTTGACATGCAGAAACTCATATACAAACACACATGCACACGGGCGGTGAAGCAATTAGGACAGAACGCAAGCTGGAAGCGGGAGGCCATCGGGAATTTACCGCGTTGCCGGCCCGATATTTCAACATTTACCTCCTTCCATTCCCCGGCTGTACTCTTATGGGAGTGTAGGAGTCGTAAATATAATCTCGCAAGGGATATGTATAACCTAACGCTATCTCCTACCGGTTACCGCAGATAAAACGTTTTTCCGGGTAGTTTCACTAGCATTTGTGCTCAAAAAATTGTGTGCATGATAAAAATCCAAACATTAACATCCTTTGCTAACTCGTGTTTTGCATGTTACCTAAGTGTTATTACTTCACTCATACATTGAAAGGCTCTAATGTTTAACAATTTTTTTTCAACTGAAATAATTTTCATAAGAGATTTTCCACAGTTATCAGTATTAGTTTCTGTACGAAAGGCTTATGAAATTTTAAACGTGCAGGACATATTTGTAGATGTTTTGGGCAGGTTTTCTCAATGTACTACCGTTTTTTTACGGTTTGCATCCAAATGTTCATTGATCTCAACCTCACATTATCCTCTCGAGTTTTGATCAAGACTGAGAAACTTGCTGTAATGAGTCACGCTATAAAAATCCTAAACTCATACCTCTTAAGTCAACATCCATAGTATTTTGTTGCCCTGTTAATAGGCTGCAGCCCTAATGTAACTAGCCCTGCAGTCACAAACCCTGAAAACTGTTTTAACTCCAAATTTACTGACCCAAAATCCGTTAGTACTTAAATTGCTACCACTATTATAATTTCAGCTCTAGTGAACTTAGGGTTTCGAATCTTATGGCGAAAGACGGGAACTCGTTAAGGTGAATATGAGCGTGGAACGGTACTGGAACAAAAAACACGGGTACACAAAAGATAACCCATCCCCCCTCGCCATATTAATGTATTAGCCACAATTCCCAAATGTAGAAAATCTGCATATGAGGCTATTCAGGAGCTACGCCCAGTTTGCTATGATGGGAGGCGAGCGTACTAGCCTCTACTCTGCTGTGAATATGAACCAGCGACAACGTAAGGGTGTCCGGTGATGTAATTCGTTTATCTGAACTTTCCATTTCGATAATAATTTTGTTTATTCAAATAACTGACTATTACCACTTTTATTAATAACATTTCATTTCATCTTCACAAATTAAACACATTACATTCAAAATACAGGTTAATAATTTCAAACAATGTGTACTATTTTAGTTTTAATAAAGTTACGTTTCATTACTTACTCGCATACAAATTTCAACCTTATAGCTGATTTCACATTCAAATATTTATGTTAGTATATTGTATGCTTGAGTGAGTGAGAAATATTTTGTTCAGCGTTTAACGTCGAGGTATTTAGAGCTGGTGGATGGATGTGTGAATGGAGCAGCGCCGGAATGAAGGGGCGAGAGAAACGGGAGATCCACGAGAAAACCCGCCGACCAGAGGAATCGTCCGGCACGATTCCAACTTGCGAAAACCCGGGGACCGACCTTGCCGGAAATCGAACCCGGATCGCCTTAGTGAGAAGCGAATGGTTTCAAAATTCAGCCACCGCGGCCCCAATGTATGTTGGAGTAATTTGCATTTAGACTGTAAAAGTTCACTCATACCTAACACTTTACGGATATTTTCTCAAGCTGGTATTTTATTCTGTGGTATTTCCAAAAACTTCTTAACATATTTTAAATAGATAATGCAGCAGCACGTTCCAAACAAACAACTTAGAAACCGGTTGTGAATATTGTAAATTGTAGGTCAAATTTTCAAAGTCTGGTAAAAAGCAGCCCTGAAAATATTATTTTTTAAAGAACTTACGTGTGTAAATACTTCCTATCAGACTATAGGCAGCAAACAATAAGAAACACATTTGAATTTATTTCAATGTCTGTGTTTTACACGCGCAAGCCTACCAACATTTACACGTGAGGCTGTGGGTGTGTGCGAAGGCAATTCCGTTCGTATTCATACAATACTGGCGTGAGTTGTGTATATACCAGAAAGGTTACATTGTTCTAATATATCGCCACTTAAGTCAATATTGTGCTTTGTTATAACGAATGCTCACTGTTCAAGTTCTTTGTGTGTGTATCAGCAAAATTGTTAGCCTGTACGTATAACGAGGCGGTCACAATGTTTTCATATTCATTTTCGTTTAGTACCATTGGTTTTTCTGAAGCTGTGGCGTAAGATATACTTAAATTAATTCTTATTTGGTGAATGACACTTGTAAATAACTTAACGTGTCAATAGTAAGCAACTACATTGAGTGTATTTTTAAGCTTGCGAGTTAAGACAAATATAATTTTGGTAAACATAACTGAATTAGGTAAATGTCAAACTTAGACTGTTTCTCACTTAAACACAAAATATAATGTAGTACGCTGTAGCTGCAGAATTGAGGAAACCTGAGCAACGTAAAAGAATATTGTGTCTGGACGATGAAATAACTGAGTAAAACAGAGTAGTTAAGGCACTTCGAACTCCAGAACTGTAGATGATAATAATTAGCGTGATAAATTATATCATGATGGATTCAGTCAACTGCCAGGATATAACTTTCAAACAGAAACCATGCCATGAGTTAACTAAATTATAATACTGCTGCAAGAATGAAAACGTTTAATTACATTTTGGTACTGTGGTTGTTCTTGAATGCATTTTATTGGGAAATACTTAGTTGTAAATTTTTTGAGTCTCTAAAAATACAGCTCAAAAGATTATTACGACGTGATCCATACTAAGAATACAATAATGTCAGTGACAGCGCATATATATGTTCCGTAGGAAATCAGCTTCAGGTAATGTAATTTAACATGTTATAAAATACTTGCTCTCGCCAAGTCTCTAGGGTAGGCAATACCCTGAAACACAGGGTATTGTTTCTGTTAGTTCACTTATCGAACATACACTTCTACTATTTCACATAAGACCGTAATTTAGTTGCATATTTAATACGGAGCAGGTTATTGAAATACCGAAATGACTAAAATTTTGCATACAGAAAATCATGAGAGTGATTAATTACTAAAGAGTATATTTTGACACATGCTTGGATTTTCTCTTCAGAATGAGAGAGAATTAAAGTCTCAATGAATCCTTTTATCCATTATTATTCAGAGCAACTATTTTACCCATAACAACTCTGAAATTCTTGTGAATAAATTTTATAAAGACAAGTGTGTACAGAAAAAAATTTATCTAATGGAAATATGGCATTTATCTTGAAATTTTTGCTCAACACAAACTTTGTGTTTCTATTTGAAGTAAAGCATTTCTTTAGTTAATATTAATATGTGAATACACTACATGCAACATTAAAACTAATCTTAAACAGAAAAATTTATTGTTTTTTTAATTATTTAAAAGAGTAAGCAATCACTTATATAATAATATTTAATATAAATTATTAAAACTAATACATTCCACAGAGATACACTACCAGTCCTAACTTCCACAGTTCCTCAGCGAAGGGAGGATAACCGTTAAATAAAGTAAGAAGTAAGCGAACACATCTCCGCGTGCCGATCTTGACACACAAAAAATGGCTATAAACATGTTTAAGGGATGAAATAGATAAACGATCATGTTGGTAAATGCAGTAGTTAGAAGCATGTGTGTGTGTGTCTATATGTATATATATATATATATACAGGGTGTTCCTAAAGGTTACCGACAAACTGAAACCACGGGTCGGGGGCACTACGCAGAGTCAGAAAAATATAGGAACCTTGGGTCTCCGATGCACCGTTTTCAAACTACAGCCTAAATACTGTAGCCAATAAGACGTGAGCGCGCGAACTCTGATTCGTGCCGCGGGAAGCGTTGTTACCAGATCGTCGATATCTACTGTTATCATAGCTGGTGTAATTAGGGAAAGGCGAACCAAGTGTGAAGTCACTGCAGACAGCCGAAGCTTTAACTACTGTTCGTGGCCTGGTGAAAGTAGTCCACTCCTGGTCCGCAGACCTCGGTACGAATAACGAACAAGACACCTTGTTGTGAATTTAGTATTACTGACTGGCTATGTTTAAAATCAGCCTAAGAAATAATAATCTGTTAAACACGCATGTTTAATGTAAGTGTTCAAAAGCTACCTTGTTTCCTTCTCCTATAAAAATAATACAACGAGAAAATGAAACCTCGTCCTCATAATCGCCATAGCTGCATTGTTGTATATTCGTTAAATAAAAAAAAGAAAGGGGGTTTTGAGGTAGAGGAGACTGCATGACTTAAAAATGTTAATGTGGACAATGTCTTTTGTGTTGAGGAAACAAAATTCTATTTAGCCTTATTATGTAAGAGGTTTGTGAAGTTTATTGTCTCAATACATTGTTTTCGTTATTAAGAATTGTTTGTTTAAATAAAAAAGTCAA
>PNEQ01000367.1:0-52153 GCA_003012365.1 Medauroidea extradentata
GGCACCCTTGGTCCGCCGCGCGTGCCCTGGTCTCCCCCCAGTCTTGCTCTACCTGCCTGTTGATGAAGACGTGTCGCGACCATGGTCGTAAGTTCGGCGACCAACCCACGTGGTCGGGCGGTACGCGCGATGTAGAATGTTGCTAAGCCAAGCTGCAAATCTTTTCAATTTTTTTTTTCTTTTACTCTATACTCTCCGTATTAACCGCCGTTGTTGATCCCGGTTAAGTTTCATTAACCAGAATGGTCTAATTTCCTGTGTAAATCGAGTCGGCGCTTTGGGCGAGATGTGTGCAGGTCCGATGGAACTCTTTCGGCAATATTAGTCAAATATTACTCTAGAATGGTCTTGCTACAGCAACCCATTTATAGGAGTAGCCCACCGGTGAAGCGTTTTGTTATATTTGATGTTGCTGTAATGTTCATTTACCGTTGCATTATAAAATGCCATTCTTTTAAATAATAAAAAAATGACTCTTTTATTTAAGTGAACACTTGCACGCTTTCGGACCCATCACTGAACCCTGAGAAATGAGAGATCTCGCTCTACCGCACGTGATGCCGTGGTAAGATAAGACGAAAACTGAACAGCGTACTTTTTTGAGGTGACTGGGGAGGCAAGTACCACCACACTATACACATTGCAACTTCACAGTATAGCAAATGTACAACCACACTTTCCACTTACGTAACTGCAGCACTTAAAAATAGGCAAGGCAATCTTAGAAGAGCAGATATAAGTAAGAAAATTGCAGTCGCCCTTTGCTATCAACAAGTGTTTTGACATTTAGCTGAATTCTCTAACCAGAGATTGGGTAGGGAGGAATAGGTCAACATATAAAACTAGAAATGTTTTAATACTAAGCACAACAGACCACTAGTCAGATAGTCACATAGTCTGTGATGGATTTAATTTTGGTGTTCATAAAATTTGTAGTTAATTAAACATAACAAATAATGAAAGCATAGATCCTACTGAATGCAGACAAACTTGTGAGTCTTTTTTCTGACATTTACACTACAAATTCTTACAGTTTTTGCTACAAGATGTAATGTGTTGTGTTCGTTATTTGTAGATACAATTAGCTACGAGACTCACGATGACAATAGTGCAACATTGACTCTATCACTGTAAAGGTCTACAGTCACTATACACATACAAGAACTCATGTATCACATCACTCGGTCCACAGCTGCCTCACACTGTCCGCCAACACCATATCTCTACACTACAGCTGTGTAACTCTCTCAATATCCCATGGTTGCCAATTGTCCACATGTTCCACCAAACAATACACTAACTAATACACTAAAGACACAACACCCCTTAACCCATACCTTAAATACACAACACCCCTCCCCCTGTTACATGACATAGTCCCTTGTCCAGCTGGGCTTGGATTTCTCTCTGGCCTGCCTGGTCTGCAGTGGAGATTCTACTTCACCTGATTCACCTGCCCTGGGACAACACTGGGAAGAGCTTGTTTGTTTCGCAGGCATGGACACACTAGTCACAAATCCTCTGAATTCCGCTGGCTCACCCGGAGATGGTGGCGATAGGTCAACTCGTGCTCTCACCTCTGATCCAGTGCCTTGTGTAGATTGTCCCTCACCTTGTGCAGAACAGTCCTCTCCTCCTCCAAACATTGCTCTTGGTGGCACCGCCACGTCACTCCCTGCTGCAACAGGTGACTATGTACCAACTTCCCTAGCCTTTGTATATCTTGGCCGTAGCTGGTCAATGTGTCACCTCATCCTCACTCCGTCACTGGTGACTACCTGGTACGACTGCGGGCCTGTTACTTCAACAATGACAGCTGGTAACCATTTTGGCCCCCATCCCATGTTCCTGGCATAAACCAAGTCTTGTTTTGAAAACTTCCTTGCAGAAACTTAACCCATACTATCCTCCTGCTTCTGCCTCACATTTATGCTGCAAGATCTGGATGTACCTTATCAAGACATGTCCTTAGCAGACAACCCATAAGCAGTTCGGTTGGGCTCATTCCTGTAGGGGATGATGGCGTTACGTGCTGTGTTAGCAGTAATCTGGCTCATTGCTGCGTCAGATCATTGCCACTCAGTTGTTTCAGCATTTCTTTCGCATACAGAATCATCCTCTCAGCCTGACCATTTAAGGGGGAGCTTCCCTGCAAAATTTTAATAGTTTTGAAAAATTTTATACTTATACGAGATATGGTTTGTTTTATAGATATATATTTAGACAATTTTTTACAGCAATGAAAATATTCTAGCTTTCATACTTTTTGTATGATGGCAGGTCAAAGCCCAAATTTGCATAAAACGGTTTAACACATAAAAAGAAAACCAAAAGACTTACAGAAATGAAATAATTCACACTGAATAACAGTGTCACGGGCTACATCATGATATGCATGAAAATCACATTTGAATACATTTTCTATTTCTAAAAAATTGTTGAATTTGAAACAAAAAATCGACAATTTTAATTTTTTTTTTTTAATACATAAAATGTCACTGAGGACTTTTACATAGCTCTTGACGTAGTCCTTGACACTGTTATCCAGTGTGAATTATTTCATTTCTGTAAGTCAGTCGGTTTTCGTTTTGTGTATTAAACCGTTTTATGCAAATTTGATCTTTAACATGCCACTGTACAAAAATTATGAAAGCTAGAAAATTTTCATCACTGTTAAAAATAGTCACAATATATACATCTATAAAACAAACCATATCTCTATACATATAAAAATGAAAGCTGACTGACTGACTGACATATCAAACTGCAGCCCAAACCACTGGACCTAGAATCGTGAAGGGCTGAAATGAGTTTCCAAAGAAACGTTGATAGAGCTCGAACCCGACGGCCTATCATCGTAAATTTTTACTTTAAGAGGACCCTCGTAAAAATGCATATTAGCCAATTTAAGGATTTTTCAAAGTTCAACATTTAAGGGGGTGAAAAGACCTTAAATGTGTTTCCAATCAACTATCGATATCTATTGGACGCTTCGGGATAGAGAGTTGATATTCACTTCAAAATATTGCTTACGTAAATACTCAAAAAGCAGTTTTAGGTATTTTTGAAATTCGATCCCCAGGCAGTAAAAAGGGGCAAAATGTGTTTTTTATGAATCGTCTATATCTTTGAAACACAATTGGCTATTGTCGTGATTTTAACTTTAATTGGTTACTTATACAAATGCCAATGACAGGACTTAAAGACGTTTCGAAATTCTTTATTTAAAGGGGTGGAAATACGTGAAATGTGTTTTCGATTATCCTTCCATATCTATCGAATAAATCGAGATATAGAACTGCTCTTTGCTTTAAATTGGTGGTTTTGTAAATATCTCAAGTACCATTTAAAATATATTTTCCGAATTCGGTCCTAAACTGGTTAAAAAAGGGGTAACATGAGTTTTCGACTCATATTCGATACATATCAATCCCATAGCTTTTTATATAGCGACGTGATTTTTGTTTAGGATTGATGCTTACTCAAATACCTAAAAAGTAATTTCAGGAATTTTTGAAATTCGCTACCTAAGAACGTGAAAAGGTGTGAAAAGTGGTGAAAAGCGTTTTCAATTAATCGTCGATATATCTTGAACCCAGCGGACTAATGTTGTGTTTTTTACATCCACGAGATACCAATAAAGAATTCTAAAACGTGATTCAAGGGTTTTTCGAAATTTACTCTCTTAGGTGATGAAAAGACCTTGAATGTGTTTTAGATAAATCCTTGATATCTATCGAACCCGTCTAGATATTCAATTAATTTTTGCTTCAGGATGATGATTACAGAAATTATCGCAAAACAGTTTTCAGATTCTTCGAAATTCAATTTTTCAATATTGTGCAGGGGTGATATGTGTTTTTTTAGTGAATGATCGATTTTGATTCGACTGAACGGGCTAGCGATGTGATTTACACTTCAGTTGGATATTTATACAAATGTCTAAGATGTAAATTTAAAATATTTCGAAATTCGAAACCCAAAAGGGTGAAAAAGCACAACATTTGTTTTCCATCAACCACGATATCTATCTAACCAGCAGCGATATTGAGGTGTTGTTCGCGTCAGAGTGATGTTTACGTAAATATTTAAAAAAATATGTATGTAATTTTTTTTCTTTATAAGAAACGTGATTATTAAGAATAAAACAAAGTTGGTTAATATTCAAGGCAAACGATCCGAAAAGCAGGAACGAGCAGCGAGAAACAACCTATACAGGAGTTTCACTCTACAGGAACCTATCGAGACGTGGTGTTGTACAACCTCTATGAGCCAAGGACACAGATATTTTATTTTTTTAAATTAAATTTTATTTTCATGAATTATTTCGAGGTTACGTAACGCAGTTGTTTGTTACTCAGGTCTAAATTCCAGGAGGTTCTGGGCTCGAATTCCGTTAAAAACTGTGTGCGAACATTCAATTCTGACACACAAAAACTACAAGGCAGATCGAATTAGTGCAATTTACATGTAGTCTTTAAAAGGAGTAAAATTGCAGTTTGCAGCACAATAACTCAAGTGATGGCATGTACATATACAGCAAAAGTGGCAGTCGCGACTTTTATGTCACGCTATCTGTCTGAACCACACAAAAAATAATTTTGCTCATGATGTGTGGAATAGCAGTAGCTGAACTTATGCTGTTCGAGTCTGAGGTGTAATAGCTATTACTTAGGTCGTAACTTATAATTATTTCCATGGTAACCCAAACAAATCGCAACGCAGACAGCTTCTCCCCCCCCCCTTTTTTTAGCCTGAGTTATCAAGAATTCACTGCATATTGAGAAACAAGATTCTAAAAACATATCCTTCATAATCATTTGTAGAGTACTGTGAATAATTACTTGTATTACTGGACATTTACATTCATTTAGTAAAAAAAGTGACCTATAACATGGTTGTCAATAACAAAACACATCAAAACTCTACTCTAGAGGTTCTTCAGGTTTTTTTATAGACCAATAAAGCATGTTTTTGAAATTCATATTGCTATGGTTTGTGAATGTATCTTCATCTGTAAACTCAATATTCTTAGAAAACTATTACCACTTTGCAACTGCTGAAGATCAAGATGGCAGAATTCAATGCACATTCCAAGGACAAGTCCATGCAGCTCTAAATGCAGTGATATTTAACATTAATAAAATTTTACCACACAAAATTCTCCAAAAACCAGAAAACACATTTCAAAATTGTGCACAAAATCTAATAAGTACTAGTTTGTGATTCTATGCTACAGCTGCAAAAAAATGTAATGTTCCCTTCATTATTTGTTGGTTTTATATGTTGATACCTCGAGTTTTCTGTTCATACAAAATATCAGCAGATATTTTCAAATGTACGATACGACAGTCACTTCTCGTAATGTTCTGCACATGAAACAACTCCTGTAATTTTGTGGCACTACCTGTAAATAACAATCATTTCTAATATTTGCATGTACTAGCATGCACTAGTAAGGTAAATGTAATAAAAATCAACATCGTAAGAATATTGGTGCATAAAAATGTTTGTACATCACACAAATTAACAATTTCAACAAGTGCAAATGTTGAATGATACTGATAATATTGCTCTATACTCATAAAAATTTCCAGATCACTAGATGCATGTTGATATATCAAAATAGGTATTTGGAGAAGCAAGTTTTTGTACTTGAGGTCAGTGAGACAGATGTGCATGGTCTACTGGTCGGTGCCTAATGTACCCTGAAACTACAGTATCAGAAAATTATTTTAGTCACTCAGTAAACAAAGTTAATCATTACAAAACCCATTGTTATCAGATAATGACAAATTACAAAAACATTTTTAGGTAAAAAAGTTATAACACTACCACTCAACTCTACTCCATTATAGTAAACCCCATTAAGAGCACAACAGTTCAAAATTCCTACCCTCCAACTGGATGATAAGTTAGCACTTAAAGAATATTCATTTTTAAGATGTTTCAAAAGAAAATAGGACCTGAAGTGTTTTAAATTTAATCAATTTTTATTTATACTGATGCACGATTACGAACCAACAGAACTCTTGCCACATCTTTCCACAGTAACGTTTACGACCCAAGATGACGACGTTAAGTTCATGAAACAGTTCCCAAAACGATAACTCGCAACTACCAATTTACAAAGTCCCCGACACCTGTAACGGCCTCCCTACACTGGCAAGAAAGAATTTAAATAGAATATAAATGTTAAATAAAGTCAGTAAACAAGGTTAAGAGGACGTTAATACCATGTCTACTTCCAGTGCAAGTTTCATTGCTAAGATTTCACATCATATATTTATTCTTTGAGTTCTCACCATGACCTGCCACATCTTACCTCAACAACAGCTTGGTTAAAAAACTTATGGAACCAGAGAACACCCTCAACTTTTCCAATAGGTTGGAAGAGTCATGCCACCTTGCCTCGTCAAAAATAGACATATAACACTGTGACAGCCATTTTCAAAAACAAAACCTAAAAATTTACTTCCCAACAATGGTAATTCAAAACTAAAGCTTGTAATTTAGCCCAGTACTCCTAAAACTTAGAACACTTCAGAATCTTCTAAAAGCACTTTAACAAAGAAATGTAAACAAACCTAAACATATGCAAAAAGCCCAAATATAACGCAAAACTAATAAACCCAACTCAAATAACTCAGCAAAATAATTTGGAAAAGAAGTATAAACATTTTTACTGCTGAAAATAAATATAAATAGCTAAATAATTGAAAATATTAGAAATAAAATTAAAACTTATTGTGAACATTACATTCAAACTGAATAACAAACAACACCTATATAGCATTTAGTGAACACGAACTGCATTTTCACTGGCCTGACAATCCACAGGGTTGTAAAATAATTAATCATAAAAGTACAAAATCACACTGAAAGACAGACACCACAGGACTGAAATTATTGCACAGAAAAGTACTAATCACCTTTTGTTGGGCTAGAATAAAGCAGTAACACTGGGCAGAGTGTGATTTGTCAGTAGGCCGGATTAATACTTTTACCAGGGAAAAAAATTTCTCATAGAAATATAAAAATTAATTGAAGGTACACATCTTACAAAAAAAATTATAGCACAGTCTAGTACGTAATCATCTCTTACTAGGCCAGAAAAAAAGAAATATACCGCTGAACTGGGCACAATTTGCCAGTGAGCAGGATTCACATTCTTACTACACTGGTAATATACAGGAAAAGTATTTTACCATGAAAATTACAGTTGTTTTGGGACAATATCCTCCGATACCAATACTGATACCGTAACACCAGTACTAATACTATTCCAAAATCACTGTTCCTTTTCTTATACTAGTGCTGATGTTATTTCGAAACCACTGTCTCTTCTCATGTTTGTTTTGCCAGTTGACCATTTCTATGCAGTAAATGTAAAATAGTAACAATATTAAAACAAAAAGATTTTTCCCAATTTATCTGAACTATACTATAAAAGAAAACATGTTGCCACAGCCTAATATGTCCAAAATCTAATTTGAAACTTGCAGATAAAATGGTTCCAAATGTGTGTTTCCTGAACACTATCCGGTATTTAAAACTTAACAGCCATATATGCGAGAACAAAATGTATCAGAAAACATAAAATTATAGCACAGTAAGGTACTAAATTATTTCTTGTTAGGCTTTAAATAAAAATAATCACCGAGCAGAGAACAATTTGTCAGTGAGCGGGATTTACATTTTTAACAGCCTGGTAATTTACAGGGAAAATAATTGGTCGTAAATACATAACTTTACATTGAAGGGCTTATGATTAAATTACAGAATGATAATGTACAAAATTACCTGATACTGAGCCAGAAAAACAAACTAATTTGCTGCGGGGTGCTAATTGAACGGGATTCACTAATTGCCCGGCCTGGCAATTTGTGAGAGAAATAATTTGTTGTGAAAATTTTAATTAACAATGAAAGTCGACATCTGACAAATAAAATGATAGCAAAGTTATGTACTCACCACCCATTCTTTGGCATTTAAATAAGAATAACACAGAACCAGGCAAAATTTATTAATGAGCTCGATTTGTTTACTTATCAGCATGGTAAACTACAGGAAAGAAAAATGGTTTGGCATAAAAATATAAATTAACATACTCATAAAGAGATATTGTAGGAATAAACCATGGAATGGTACTCGTCGCATCTTGTTGGGTAAGAATAAAGCATAAATAGAAAGCTGAGTGTGAGTATTTAGTGAGATGGCTCTGCATTTTAATAGGCCTGATAACTTAACTCACTGAATAGTAAAATAATTTGTAGCAAAAAATTTTAGATTTACATTGAATGGTATGTATTGTACAAATAAAATGATATGTACGGAAAGGTACTTAGAGCCTCAGTAGCTATACTATTACATGGAAAGTTTGTATGTGTAAAATAATTTAAACTACTTGTGGCTATAATAAATGTAATATATACATAATTTATATTGCATATATATTTTTTTCTATGAAATACTTTTTCTAAGTTAAGGCTGTGTGCATTACCACTGTCAGGGACCTGAAAAAATAAAATGTTACGTTGAATGATTCATTCATTTAAAATTTCTAATAACTGCTGACTGATATACTTCAAGTAATCATAAAATAAACTGAATTACATAAATACAAATTTCACAAGTCTTATTTTATGCAGAGTATTTAAAAAAGAATTAATTACTTTATAAACCTTTACAACATAGGGTGGTTCCTGTGTGCATGGAGGCAACACCGGCTTTAAACCAACTTTTACACAATAATTCACTAAAGAATAATTTAACCAGTTTAACAAATGCCTGGAGACAACCTCTTTTTTACATCCCCTGTTTTAACATTTTTCCACATTTTACACCTACATTTTATGGTCTCATTTTCTGCTTTTACATTAGAAATCTCACTTTTTCTACACCTTTCTGCATTTCAAAACAACTTTTGCAGGTCTCTTGAGATGTGTAAAAAAAAGGGATTCTACTGTAGCTTACATTTTAAACACTATTTACAATGCTTGCTTGCTTACTTGTATGTGTCTCACAAGAACCATTGATTCCCCACGGATTACACACATTGGTAGCTTAAAAAAACCATATAATTTTAGTTATGGGCCAACAACCACAGCATTTGAAAGCACAATAGTCAAAAACATTTTGACAACTAAGTTTTGATAGGATGATTTTCTTAATATTTTCTTTTTAATGTCAATGTAATAACAACATCAACCTCTAGTACGTTTACCTCACATGATCAATCATGAAATATAGTTTAACAGGCTTGCATTCATGAATGATACTTTGTAGCAAAGTTAGACTCTCTTTCGAGCAAAGTCAAGCAAAGCAACAGTTTTCTAATTCATAGACAAAATTGCAAGCAAAGTAAACTTTACACGAGACTTTCCAGCAAAGTCGCTAATAAACCTGACTTTCGCAGCTAAAGTATACTTTGCTACTTAAGTATCAAAAATATAGGTAATGTGTTTTGTTGCAGAAGTGCAATTTATGAAGAAATGGTCGTCGCTCTTGGTAATAGCCAATTTATCACGGATGTTCAAAATTCTTCAGAAATTAACAGTTACAGGCCAATTTGTAATGAGGTATAACTTCAATACAGAATCTGTTGTACAAGTCATGAACTTTATTCACAATGATAAACATCACCACAATCAGAGAAGCCTTACAATACTTCCAATCAACGCGCTACTAATCTTGTTATGTTATGGTACAGATAATAGTAACAATAATATGTTACATTAACATCAATGCTTATTTTAGGTTCTACAATTTTTTAAAATGTAGCCCAATTCACACACACGTGTTTTGAAAGATGCTAAAATTAATACTTATGGAATCTGAAACATAATTTTTGTAATACTTTATTTAGATTCCTCCCTCCCCCCCAAGTTTCAGAAGAATTTATATTACCAGAGAAGGCATCTGAATCAATTTCTCTTTAGCACATTAGACTCCACTATAACAATATACAAATTGAATTTACAATCTCTGAAAACATGCAAGCAAAAAAACTGCCAGCTGAGCTCTATTTACTGGTGATATTCAGTTGTTTTGTTGCATTGTGGGATTTTGTGCAGCCAACTTAATAGCATTGGTGTAAAATCTAAATTCTACAAAGTTTACTTTAACATAAGTTTATTTTTGTTATAATAATGACTGTGAAACAGACTTTCAGCAAAGTTTAGCTTTAGGTAGGATGTTAGAAAGTACCAATGAAAGTTATATTTATGAATACGACCACAAGAAACACACTATAAGACTGAAATCAAAATTATATTACTTTTTTCTATTCATAGTTTCTCCAAAAATATTCTAAAACTATGACCACAAGCCCACTCAGAAACCAAAAATTAAGTAGTGATAATTTTGACCAAAGGGGCAGCAGTTGGTGCAATGGCTATCGCACTCGCCTATCACCAAAGCAATCTGGATTTGACTAATGGACTTTCGCATGTGGGAATCGGGCTAGCCATACATTGCTGCTTGCTGGCAGATTTTCTTGGGACTCTTGCGTTTCCCTGCCAGTCCCAATTAGCATGATTGATTAATAAAATACAACAAAAATAAATCTCCAGCAAATAAAAAAAAACTAATGCAACTTCTTAAAATGTACATTCTCAATTATTGACTAAATAAAAAAATACAGTCAAAGTGATCACATTAAAAAAAGACAGAACTGTCGTTTCCTAAAAAAAAAATATGGGTACACTGTTTAAAACACTGCCCATAACATCCTCCCACCTTGAGACCCTGACTAAACAATCTATCCAATACACTGCAACATCTGAAAGATGCAAGGGCACACAGTTATCACAACTTGTACTTAACTGTCAAAGTAATCTTGCGACCAAATTGTAAAAAATTAAACATCTTTCAGCTGTTCAGTAGTCTCTGTTTGGACTTCTCAGAAGATGCTACGAGCTGAAAAGTCCAGAAAACTCATTGAATTCTTCTATGCAGGCAAACTCTCAAGTTGATAAACTTTGTATTTAACTGCCAAAGTAATCTTGCGATCAAACTGTAAAAAATTAAACATCTTCCAGCTGTTCAGTAGTCTCTGTTTGGACTTCTCTGAAGATGCTACGTGCTGAATTGTCCAGAAAACTCCTTGAATTCTTCTATGCACGCAAAATCTCAAATTGACAGACTTGCTGAACAGATGTTGATATGATTCCAGGGTTAGGATTCCATCCTTGTTTGGGAGTAACTCTTCAGCAACAGCTAACTGCCAATTCAACCACCTTTGGTCATTTCCAATGAGATCTGCTTTTATTATGATGATATGATCTTATGATATTATGATCTAAAATTTCTCGCAAGACAATGACAAAAGACCTTGAGTCCCATCATGATTGAATTGAGCACCATAATGACAAACAAGTCTTAGTACAAGAGGGTGGTTAGCTGGCAATAATGTTGGGTGCCTAAATTCAACAGTGACCTTTTTTTATGTGGAACAAATAAATTAATATGCACTAAACAACTACACACCTGTTTGGGGGCATTTAACAGACATCCTTAAATTTTTTTTCTTGTAGTGTTAAGACAGTGTATGTATTTATTCAGGCAAAATCTCACAACAAATTCTTGGTAATTCATCTGCAGGTGATTTGGGCTTTTACAAAATAGTCTTGATTGGTTTATGAAATCTACCATCACTTCATCATCATCTTCAAATACAAAAATTGAGGACACAGCTAGAAGAAGGGCATATAAAGGAGAAATAATATTGACGAGATGCATAAGAAGAGTTATTTATGCATTTATCCATTCATCCATAATCTGATGTTTCTCATAACACTTTGTGAACAGCATCACATCACTACCAATGCATAAAACATTGAAGCTGTTTATAACGTATCATAGGTGTGGTATGTTATTAACAGTATTATTTTAAACATTACAGTAGTCTACAAAGTATTGGACGTACTAAGTCCGCAGTATTTCATACTTCAGCGTTTTCACTCACTCTCATTCAAAGGTAAATAGTCACTTTCATCACTATGAAATTCATCAGTTTCGTCATTGCAGTTACTGAGGAACATATTAATACAATTCCAGCAGTCAACATCAATGAAAATGAATAGTTGTCTGGCATCTTTAATCTTTGCTGTTGTTACTATACCAGGGCGTGCAGGTGGAGGCTGAAATGCCTCTAATATTTCAAGAGACATTATCCAAATAAATATGAAAGGATGGAAAATAGCATTGCACATTTGTGATGCGAGAAAAATACCCTCAGGTCTGTACTTTATTTGTACAAATGACTGTATTTTAACTGCAGTTGTTTTGGATTGAGGGTTCTTGAAGCAGTACTCACTTATAGTGTCTTTCATAACATTTCTATCAAAGAGAACTTCAAAAGGGATTAGTTTTCTTGCAAAGCACCACTGCCACTGAATACGGTTTGGCTGTGGTAATGACAGCCATCTTCTTTATGAAACCTTTAAAGAGCCCAAAGTTTCTATTGCACTGACAGTAAGAATGTCCTCTCAATGGAACAGGTGCAAAAAAACTCACATTGAATATACTTGGAAACCAAGAACAGAAAGCTCTCATTGTTTTGTTTCTGTTCTGACCACCGGCATATCAAACAGAAAGATGGCTTCTGTTGCTTCGGGAGAATCATCCAACTTCTTTTGGAAACAGTAGAACAGAAAAGGTGCTACGAATGTGCATTGTTTTTTGCTTGAGACTCTACAAAACAATACATGAACAAAGAACCGCTGTTATGAACATGTACATTGAACACATACAACCACAGAAGTCATTTATAAAACTGACTGGTAACATTAAGTTATGGTATCGCCACATTTTGTCCGTAGCCAAAATCAAAAACAACACACTTTTTTTATTTGTTTCAGCCTTGTCCTCTATAATTTTCTTAATTTCAGTGTATTTCAAACTTTCTACTTGTGAAGAAAATATTTGAGTTTGCAACAATCTTCTGAAATCTGCTGCCAACTTTATTTCACATTTGGTGCAGAAGTCACAGACATTGGTTTGTAGTTGTCGAAAAGCAACGTAGGTTTTCTGACTTTTTTAAAATGTTTAGAATGCTTAATTTTTAAGGAGCTGCTGGTCATCTGTTTGAAGAAATCGGAAAATATACTGTAAAGGATTCTGAGGTTTAAACCAGGGTCATCAAAATAACATTTGTTGGTTTTTCCTACACAGTAGTGGCATTATTTTGTGAGGCAATGTCTGCAGATGCTCTTGAAGCATCTTCCAAATTGATTCGTCCAGCTTGTTAGACGTATTGAGATGCGTCCCTCTTTTTTTCTCAGAGGTATTTCCAACTTGTACAAACGTCAACTTACTATTAAAACTCATTTTCGAAATAAATAACCGTTAACATCAAACATACACTGTACACAGTAATCAGAATACATGCAACATCATAGACAATTAAGGAGTTGGTCAACACTTATGTCCAAGATAAATTACACAACAGATGAATATAAACACACTTTAAGACAAGGAGTTCCCACGTAATGGAATAAAACACTCAGAGATTTGTGACAACCACTAGGCTGTGGTGTAACATTTTGGTTTGTGAAATCAGTATCCTGTAATTTGTGAGCTGTTTATACATGATTTTTTTATTCTAGTGTTCTAGAACTATGCATGCGCGGATTGTCTGCGGCACGTGCCTGACTATGTACTGATGACCACGGGTTGAGATTAGTTTGGTAGCCCGTCGAGTAGAGTGCACAAAGGAGGGATGTGCGCATGCCTGCGTTGAGGCGAGAGAGAAGAGTAGGAGGAGGAGTAGGAGTGTATGACCAGGTGCCGAAAAGAGTCTAGTGGCGGAGCTGTGGAGCGGTCGTTGTTATGTCCGGGCAGGCGAAGCGAAAAGAGTGATGACTTGTTGTGTAATGAATGGCCCAAGACAGGTTACGCTGAGAGGGGTCAGTGCAGTTAATTACGTGGTTTATATACTGCTTCGCTTCGTAACAATTCAGTATGGACTGAAAAGTTAAGTCACGTTTTGAATGTGGGAATTGCACTGATTTTACAAGCCTTTTCGTTACTAGGGAGTTATGTAGCGCGACGTGGCTTTGTCTTGTAATTTGACTACATGGAGGTGGGCTGCAGTGCCTGTTTTTTCGGCGCGCGATGCGCGACCACGTACTGTGTAGTGTCGTGATTATTTTCCGTTCAGAACATGACTATATTTCGTGCCACATTGTAAAATGCATTACGTCATGAATAATGTACATTTGTGACAGGAATTTCTGCGTGTCTTACGGAAGTTGTCCCGATGTTACTTACTTACTGTTGCAAAGGTGCGGAAATGAAGCTATGATGAATTGGGGATTACACTGGTGATCTTATAATTTATTTAGGACGTTGTGGCCAAGTAGGTTATTTCCAGTGTGCTACACTGCTAAATGAGGAAGATTGTCGCTATGCAGTTTGATGCCCAATTCTACTGCAGTTTCGATGACGTGACATAAACTGGATGACTCGTATGTACACTTGAGTTGTGTATATCAACTGCGTTGGACATGCCAGGTATGTGTCGTAGACCATTTTAGCGTCACTTCAATGATCAACCGTCGTATAAAGTCTGACTGTCATCACAGTATATTTGAATCATGTAATGTGTATTACTCTGTATCTGGACAGTGATATATTTTGTTCATGTAATTGTGATGTTATTTTGTCATGTGATAATAAATTAAATGTAACAGTTCAAACAATTTCCTTTGAACAGTTTCAGTACAGGTAATGGACATGTAAAAATCCTGGTTTATATTTAAAGTGTTTCTCTGTAATGTTTTACTATTCAACAATATATATATATATATATATATATATATATATATATATATATATATATATATATATATATTATGATAATGAAACAGCAGCGTAGCCTTTAAATCATCTGTGCCTTTGCAAGTCTCCATTGTTTGCATTATGTTAAAAATACTTTTCTTACACTTCAGTCGCCCCCGAATTTTAACCACCTTTCTGTTACGCCCTGTAGTCATTAATTTGGCAACATGGTGTCACAGGTTTTACAATCAATACAAGGGACAGCGTGGTCGAGTGGTCAGACCTCTCGCCTCCCACCAAAGAGATCCGGGTTCGGTTCCCGGTGGGGTCAGTCCCCGGATTTTCACATGTAGGAATTGTGCCGAACAATGCCGTTGGTCGGCAGGTTTTCTCTGGGATCTCCCGTTTCCTCTGCCCCTTCATTCCGGCACTGTTCCATACGCATCTCATGTCACCCCTCACCAGCGCTTAAGACCTCGATGTTAAGTGCTGACCGAAAACCTCTCACTCACTCACAATCAATACAATGTTTATTTCTGTAAACTTACCATGGTTTATGCAAAAAGGGCATTTACCATCAGAAAACATGTTTGATGTGTACCATTGGATTTTAATTTTAATTTTAATTGAAAGTTAATGAAAATTTGAGAGGATGAGCAGGAAAATATGGCGGATATGTTAGACCATTTTACGCAAAAAGGGCACATATGCTTATGTGCCCATATTCCAGCTACATACTCAATTACCATCCAAGAAATTACTATTTTTCTACATGCACCCAACGATGATGTCACTGATTACACAAACGTGTTTGTTACAAAGTCCTGATGATCTCTGTAATCAGAATATCTTCTTGTGTTTAATTTAACCAATTGTTATGACTGTTAAAACCCATTGGTTAAATTTTAATCAAAAGATAATCGGAACAAAACTAGACACTGGAAAGAGGCCCTTAGTCGACATAAATTTTTTAATTATAAGAGCACTAAGTTACAAAATTAACAAGAAGTGGTGTGTTATTATTATAAAAATGATGATAGACAAACAAAAACTCTGATTGAAAAGTAATGATGCAACTGTCAATCAATATACCAATATGGTTATTTCCTCTTCCTCTTACCCTTCCCGACACAAATTCATAACATAACTGTTTCTCATTCTCATTCACCAGCTCACTGTAAACTTTATTTTTCTTAATACCCCCTCTCTTGCTCTAGGAAGCACAGATTTCTCATCTGACAACACCAGTAAAAAATTATGAAAAAAGTGAAAATGCATCATAAATGAATAAAACATTAGCACCCTTGAGGGATTTGCCTGACAGGCACATGAAGTGTTGCACATATTTGATAGAAAGAACACACTTAAAAATCAGCAGGTTATCTTAAAATGATATCAGAACCAAAAATTTTTTGAAAACTTTTACTGTCAAAGATAAGTTTCGAATTCTCAGTTTAACCCCAAGAAATATTTTTGAACATGAAAATCAATAAAGCTGGTATTTTCATTACCAAATTAAGCTACAAATGTTTACACTGCAACTTCAGAGTTGCAATTACACTTGCATCACACGTTCATCTAAAACTAAGGAGCAATTAATACTAATATAGGGTAAGTACTATAAGTGCCATTCAGGGGAGTCATTTACAGGGAAAAAAACACATTAAGCACAATGCACACAGATGCAATAAGGAGAGTTGTGATTAAGCTAGAGTCTGAGTCAGTCTGTGTTCTCATATTTGAAAGCCTCAAAAATGTCGAACAGCCGCAGGCAATTGGAACCTTTCAATTAACACACTTTAATCAATGTAAAAAATGCACCTAAACAAAAAAAATTAAGGATTTTAGGCACAAAGGTGGCTCCAGTAAGATTTTATCTATGAATGCATTTATACTTGAACTACATACACTGATAGTTTACAATCTCTTATAGCTAATTTATATTATGTGAGTTAAGGTATGACACAGATGTGAAACTAAAAATTCTGTTAGACTAAGAGCTGTATTTTAAAAATATTTTAACACACTCAAAAAATCAAATGGTATTACTTACCAGACAGAAGACTTCTGTAACTGTCACTGATACTACACTCATTTTCATTGTATAATACAATATTGTGAATACGTCTGACTTAAGTTTGTTAACCATGCATATGAAGCTGTACCATTATACGAGGCACGCAATTGCAGTCAGCAGAAAAATAAACACAGATGCATTAATCAAAACATTCACAATATAAGGCTGCAAAATTATGCCCGGCTACAGCTCTAATGATATTCAAGACTATTAAAAATGTACAGAACAAATATATTGAGTAACTTTTCGTTCAATAATTCCCAAGCATTTAACTAAAACCCTAAATTATTCCCTTTTGTTTACTAAAGTGCTGAATTGCTGCACATTTCAGAATTTTTTCTGTTTTCACAGTCAGCAGACATCCTGCAAATTTTTCTTTGAAGAAAATATAGTATCAAGCTTGGTCTGGTGCCATCCCATCATTTTCCATGTATATAGTAAACTCTTTTATCCATGCACTGATTAACCAGGTTCCCAATTAGGTGTGCGGCATTCTACATGATTAACACTATAAGAAACTAAAATTCTTGTAAATAAACTTTTTAGGAACACAAAAAAGTCAACTCTTGTATGCAAAAATGGATTTACGAGCGTTACAAATCACTCTTTCTTGTGTTTAAAGTGCACCCTAGACATATGTGTTTACTTTGGGAAAAAGGGTGCTCTATAGCTAAGTTAATACAGTACTTGTAGGCAAAACTGTACAACATGGTGTTTGAGTGCATTAAAAATAAAATCAATATTTTTACAGTGGCAAATGGTTTTCTTTTTAGATTATCTGTGTTTTCTAATTATATGTGTGTTGCCTGACACTAATTGACGTGGGTAATTGGGAGTTTACTGTTATGTATGTACACGTGTGTGTGTGTGTTTATATATGTGCATATACATGTATACACACACATAACACACACAACAAACAACACACCCAACACCACACACACCCAACACCACACACAACCAACACCACACACAACCAACACCACACACAACCAACACCACACACAACAAACACCACACACAACAAACACCACACACAACAAACACCACACACAACAAACACCACACACAACAAACACCACACACAACAAACACCACACACAACAAACACCATACACAACCAACACCACACACAACAAACACCACACAACACACACATAACAAACACACAACATACACACAACATACACAACACACACACAACACACACACAACACACACATAACACACATAACACACACAACACACACACAACACACACACAACACACACACAACACACACATAACACACACAACATACACATAACACACACAACACACACATAACACACACAACACACACATAACACACACAACACACACACAACACACACATAAGATATACAACACATATACATATACTGTGAAACACGTGATGGAAACATAGAGCCAAATACACTTGCATGTACTCCGACAACCTAAGATATAACACACAGTCAAATGGCTGCAGATCAGTGAAGGTAAGGTGTGCTTTTTACTTGTTATCTAAGTACCTGTAATATATTAGTAATTTGAGATTACTAAGCATACCTAATGAATATACACTAGTTGTTAGTAAATATACAATAAATCTGATCTTATGTTTATAGAAAGCACAAAAGTCAAACACAAGATTGTTTGAAGACATAACAAAGCCCCACATTATAGGTTATCTACAGAATACCTGTTGTAGCACATAATAAATGTCAAATATTTAGGCCAGAATTCCTAAAGAGTAGCTTCTACATAAGAGCTACCATCTCAGGTGCTAGAAAAGCAACGGCCAAGACCTAACACATGACTGTATTCCTAAATGTACTGAGATGGAATCGGACAAGTCACTGCTTATTTTTTGCCGTCCCGTGTGAGGCTATAAACAAATAAATTTCACGCTGCGCAGGGATTGTTTTATAGAAAAAATAGCAGTGATTTTCAACAGCTATTAAACACATGTTTATTTTTCACATTTAAAGCATAATGTATTACATTTTCATTTGTTTTAAACTTGAAGTAATCATAAATATAGTAATTTAGGTTACAAATTACATAATATAACGTCTGAAATTTAAATATTCAAAATAAACTAACCATCTCTTGTGCAAAGTAAAAAAGAAAGAAGTTCACCTTTTAAAGTGGATGTCTTTTCTACGTTCCAGACCTTTGCGGAAATTGTAAGGACGAGACAACACACACATCACACATTACTGTAGCCTCTAGGCGCAAGTCACTGTCTGGTGTGCGATCTTCTCACAGACAATTCGCCTCTACGAGATATAGATGTAATATTGATGATAAAAGTGAGTTGTCCATGTTGTATCCTATGAAAGATTCTGCACCAAGATTTTAATGCTTAAAAAGCACCGCAAAAACACTCATTTTTGCCTTTTAAACTGCTTGACAATAAGATTAATGATTACTTGTGAACACGAAATTGGTATACACACATGTAACGTTCTCTGAATGATATTCCTAAGTGGAGGTCACTCATGTGTGTCGACCAGTTTTCAAATAATCTTGGAACAGCAGAAGCTCTGCACACCACTTTGGGCCCTGAGCAGACCGCCACTGTAGTGACTTGCACACACATGCTGGGTCATGAAGGCTAATTTTTTTCTTTTTCTTTTCTTTAAGCCTACTTTTCCTTGTCCATTTGTGTGATTCTCAATTTCTCCCCCATACGGAGCGAATGTAATCAAACTTGGTACTAATATAGTACCTAGTAGACTAAGTTGATTTGACTTTTATGTACTCTGTTCATATTTTTTATAATGGCGGCCATTTAAAACGTTTCTTTGCATGAAATATATAAAAACAATTTTTTTGAACACACACATAAACAATTTTTCCTACACAATAATCAGTAAGGTGATGACTTTCACTCATTTTATTCATGCCATGTTCATATTCATACAATGGCGGCCATTGGGACATTTTTTGATCACATGTGACATCGAAGATAATTTTTGCCTGAACTTCATCAACCATATTTAGTGCTTACCGTTAGAGGGGTGGGGGACATTGGACACGTGGGATGAACTCGAGAGACACTTTCATACCATTTTCATTTTCCATAATTGCAAACTCTTAAGTACATATAAATTAATTGCTATGCAGCTATTTATAATTTGGAATTTATGGCACCTATTTTATTTACAGCTACCATAATTGTGAAAAACAATATTGTGTAACGTCCCAAAGTCACCCCCCACTTACGGTAGTAAAATTACATGACTTTTTCGTATTCTGTTAATGTATCGTCTATATTATCAAAACACTGACCATTTTAATGTTTCATTGATCACATGTGAGGCCTACAATAACCATGTATATGAAATCCACCAACCACGATACAGATGTAGTACTTCGTACAGCGAATCAATACTAACATATTTTGTATACATCATATTCAGTTTTAAATACAAGATGATTCAGGATAGATTGTCTTAGTATTGCATGGAGTGGTTTCTGAAAAAGAAAATCGAAAATGTAATTCCAATGTATCCAGGAAATAAATTATGGTGTAAAATTGACTTGAAAATTTTTCTTCTATTAATAAAATTAACTATTTGATCTTTAATTGTTTTCACACAATTCTTGAGTCTTATTTTGCTTTATAGTTTAAGAAATTACATTTTGTGGTTATTTTTTAGTTAACATTACTACTACTATTAATCACTTCACAGAAAAATATTTTAAACATATTTCTGATACATATTTTTCATAAGCTATCGCCACATTCAATTAACACACTGTGTCCTGCATAACTAAGAAGGGAATTTTATATTTAATGTTATTTGATGATGCAGAGTTCATAATAATGTACATCTTCCAATTTCCAAGATTTTATGTCGTGAATACATTATTTTTGTCTGTAACCTACTGGGCCGACTACAAGAAAATTTTATTTTAGAAATTATATTGTCCAAGCTTTGGTTTAATTAGTTCCGATTTTCAGAGGTTCACTATGTTAGAAGATAGTAACACACAACAAACAAACAAAGGTATAGTTTCGTATGTTTACATATACTTGATCAATGTAAATATATTTTGTTTATTTGCACCCAAACTGAGGAAAGTAAACTTATTAGTTAAGCTTGTCTCTTCTTGATATCATTAGAAGATTAGTGTATATGTGTGATTAATTTAAAAATAAAATTACTCATGCTGAAGAAAATATGTTGTAATTTTGAACTTGAGATTTTCTTCACGGAAAAGGACTGAAAATAAGATTACGTTAAGAACGGCACTGCCGCGGCTATTGAAAGTTCTATAGTCTCTATGCACAAGGCACTGAACCAGCGACTAGATTTTCTGTCCTACGAACAGCTTTCTGAATTAGACTTTTACGAATCCGTAATTTCTTGTTATATATTTAACTAAATTTTTTATTACAACAGCATGAGAATGTAGAAATTTTTACAATTTCGAAAGCTTAAATACTCTATTTATAGCACGCTTGCTGTTTTGAAAACTTTCTGTCAGAGTTTTTATTTTTTTTATTTTCGCAGGTGAATACATAGTGAACACATTTAATTATTTCTAATTTTTTTTAAACATGATGTTACACAAATTAAGAATGAATACTTCATATAAAACTGTAAACCAAATTCATTTTATTTTACTAGTAAAAATTTTATTTCAGAAATTAATTTTAAAAATATTCAAATTTTGTAAATGACAACATAGTCAAAACTTCTGAATGTAAGTGAAACGTATTGTACCTCATACATATTTGTTTAAGTCAACAGTACATAACAATTGCATATTTTCTAAGTAGGTCGGTTTACAAACTGTGTTTATTGATCGTACACCCAATATTCTTTCAATTTTTTAGCACTAAGAATAAATAAAGTTAAGTCATTTTATTCTGTATACCAGAAGTGGTTTCCTTAAAGACAGATTACGATTTACTGGAGGAAAATATTTATATTCTTCAACAATGGTTCATTATTCATGTCAACTTATATTCTTATTACTGAATTATTTTAATGCTTAGAAACTATATTTATGGAAATAAATATTAATTTCAGTTTTACCTCATTGTAATACATAACATAAAAGAAAGTAAAAAAAAATTTCTGCATGACCTGGATTCGAACCCGAAGAAAATAATTGGTAGTACAGCACCTCAGTGTCTGAGCTACCGAATAAGTTACGTAAAAAGTCTGAAAAGATTGTTTATATACTAATATAATATGCTTAGAAAATCCCAAATTTGTTTATTTTTTACTAATCGGGTTTTTAAAATGCTAATTATTGCTTGGTATTCTTGCTGCCACAGAGCTTAAATTTCTGTAACATTAAACTGTTTTTCTTTTTTCTCTTTTTATTAAAAACGATATTCAGCCAGCAATCAGTAAAATATGTTGTAATGTGTGTAGACGCCTGTAGGGATATGTACTGCACATGCGTAGTTAGTTTAAGCCAAGGAAAAGTCACAGATTATACACAGATAAGTCATGAGCTGCACTTATAAAAACGTTGAGGAAAACAGGCCTTAGTGCTATAATTAAAAAGTTGCTGTACTAGTTTAAATAGCTGTTTAATTATTAGTCTGGGAAGGGAATGAATATTTACCTCCACAACTTGCAAAAAGAAGTATTTATGAATCTTTGTTATATTTACTTTGCTTCACATGGCACAGAAAAACTTGTTCCGTGAGCCAATGATGGCTGTAATGTTTGTAAGATAAGGTAGGTACGGCTTAACCTCATGTTGACTGTGAGGTCTGGTTCGGACAGACAGGAAATTGGAAAGTATGTATCAGCCATTGCCAATAGTTAGGAACCATCTCAGCTATCGCCTGGAATGATTTCAGTAAAACATGGAAAACAGAAGTCTGAATGACTGGATGGAAAATCAAACCCAGTCCCTCCTGAATGTGGGTCCAATGTTGTACCACTGTGCCTCCTTGCTCAGCACTGAATGTGTGTATTTCATTGTTAGAGAGGTACAAATGTAATTCCTTGCAGTCAACAACCATTATTCTCTGTGCTAATCAGCAGACAAGGTTAACCAGATTTTATCTAAATACGCCACATATCAGCACTCAAAAGAAAATAATGACCATCCATACCGCTGTTGCTACAGTTCTGAAAAAAATCATAATCAAACAAAATATTAAGTTACATTATTCTTATAAATTCATAATTAAAATTTAAAAACTGTTAAAAAACAATACTTTTATATCAATTTAAAAAACTGTTTATTTTGTTACATTTTCATCAGTCTTATTTATACATTCTAATGTAAATATTGCTTCATATTCTTGTATACCACTCCTGCTGCATTTCAAAGCTAGTTCTTTTGTTTTACATTTTAATTTGTCTCTACATTTACTACCACAATTAGAATAACAATAACCAAAATATATTCTGTCACCAAACAAATATATATAAAATAATTTGCTACTTATAGTCTACAAATATTGAACATTTCTAGCAAGCAACACAAATTAATCAGTCCTATTCAAATTAAAAATTAAATATACATTTTAATAAATTATATATGTATTACGGAAGTAAACTGTTTTTATATTTAATATAGCCGTAAAACGTTTTATTAAATTAACATCCATTCACCCACCATCCAACCACCCACAAAATCACTCATTCATCCATCCACCCACATCCACACAACCATCTGTCTTCCACGTATACGACCACCTATCTGTCATCTTACCGCTCATCTGTTCATTCAAGCAACCATTTGCCCCCCCATCTGTCTGTCCGCCTTCCTATTCATCCATCTATCCACCCACCCATCCATTACACAAACCCACCCACCCTTAAACCTATCTGTCAATCACAATAGGTTACAAATACTACAATGTTACAAAAGAACACAGTTACAGAAAATACATTTCCATAAGTACAGTCTTGAAACCTGCTGTAATGATCTCAGGCACTATAGTTTTTGTCATACATCATAAGGGCATGCAATTTTCTAGAATTTTTGAAGCAGTGATAATACAAATAAAGAAACAAATTTTAATAATTTTGCTTATAATGTGTTTAACACATTCAGGTCCACACTCTACCACAGCTCGAGTAGAGTATTTAAATGCAATGAACTACGCTCAAGCACAGCTCAAGAAGGTGTGACTGCAGTTTGATATGCGTTTGGTTGAGCAGAATTCAATTGTGGAGTACCAGACATTCATCTCACATTTGTGTGAGTTCTTCGAAATGTCGCTAGGTGGCATAGGCTTTAGCAGTGTGTCACGGAGGGCTACACACACGTTGCGGCATTTGTCATTTGTTGCATCACACTTGTTGTTCATCACTTATCAATGTAACATCTACAAAAATGGTGAAAAGAAAACTGCATGGTAGCAGGATCTGTGTGCTTCTTCTGGTTCAATGACTGATGATTGTGATACTGACTTGTTATATGTACCATAATCTGAACATTAGGAAGATTGTACAGGTTTTAATTATTGGTTATTACTGACAAAATTTACTTGTCACATCTTATGTCTAAGTACATGTCTTATTCATTTTGTATTTTTATTACGTTTTGTATTTTTACTACAGATGAAGATGATGTCCTGAAAAGGAGAAAACAGCCAAACAGGATGCGAAAAAACTGATACCCAAAGATCTTCCATTGCTTGTTCACAAGAGATATGGACGGAAAATTATTCTGGTAAGTGTAGACTTCGCAAAACTTGAATTATAATTTTCATCAAATTATAAGGAGTTCATACTGACACATGTTTATTAAAATTTTAGAGAATGACGACGTCACCCCAATTCATTTTGTACAGGCAATAACCAGTCACTACTAACAGCAAATGAAAAATAATCTGCATCTGACTGTTGCGTATCATTGGACAGCCAACTGCAGCTGCCTGATGTTCAAGAAACCTGTGGCATTTTTATTGACGTATATATAACCTCAGATGAAATTACCTGGTTTTCATACTTTTTGGTACAGATGTCATTAAAAATTATAAACTGAAATGAACTACAGTAGAAGCTCAATAAAGCGCTAATGTCGAGAGACTTAAATTTAACCTGCGCTATAGCCTATGCACGCTGTACCGAGATAGACCAGAAAGAACAAAAAAAATATTTAGCACCGCAATGTTCTTATTTGCCACCGTATTATGTTAAACTTTCATCCTTTATAAGTTGGCCCGCCGTATTCGCGGTATTTTGTTCCAGGAAATCCGCGGATAACGAAAACTGCATATAATCAAGACACCGTAATAACCTACATAAACCACTACATACAATTAATAAAAAAAATTTTAACCTCTAATCTCAAATGCTACTATATTTACACGAGGTACAGATATTTAATACGTTCGTAAAGTGTCCCACAACATTTAAATATCGTAAAAATTACACATTGCGTGTATGCATTGCAGCGCAAGTTAGATACAGCGGCAGCCACACTGCGAGCGGACGCAGTGACTTGGCAACAGTGCACGCGAGCCAGGTGGTCGGCTACTGCTGACGTTACAACACAGCAAGGGCCTGATCCTCCACACTATCTCTCCACCCACCTTACACTGCCAAGAACGTGTGCTGGGCAGACAGAGTATGTCTCCACAAGCATTGATAGAATGGCATCTGATAACACTATTTCTCATGTGTAATGCGTACTTTATCTTTGTCAACTACATACAACAGTGGAAGAAGCACAATTACGACTACTGGGCGTGAATATTTTGCATTTGTCTCTAAATATTTCTTGCTTGTATGACGTGCATATCAATTACAGAAAAGAATCAGATCATTACCATAAAATATTTTGATCATAATTAACGATGTTAGCAGTTTCATTTTTAATGTGGCATCATTGATTATACTAAAACAGACTTGGCACGGTTTTTTCACGCATTTCACTAAAAAAATTTCACTCCATTGGTAAACATGGATAAGGACAAAGTTTTAGCGGTTTCCGTTTTAATACAGCACCACTGATTGCGATTAAATTAACTTAGCTCGATTTTGTTTGCCGTTTTCGGTGCAGTACTAACACTTGATCTTATTTGTCGTGCTTTATTTCGAGACGTACGAATGACACACTCATTTTTCTCCCCCTACTCTGCGACAAATTGCAACAGATATGTCTTTGAATAAATGTAGCTTTTTCATTTTGTCAGTTAAAGTAAGAATTTTGCGATATTCTCTTCGGTTTAGAAGAATCACTACAGTCTTTCTTTTTAGGAAACATTACGCTGCAGACCACGGAATCATGTATAATTGCACACAGTACAGGTGCTTCAGGGCCATGTACTACATGCGGGCGAGTGGCAAGCGGGCAAACAAGACAATGTAATTAAATACACGCATGTGTTCTGCGTGGAAGCAGTTTGCGGTCAGGCGACGCAGCCTGCTGGAGATATCAAATCATTTTGTTTTGGAAGCGTGCAGCTAGCGATAAGCTCTATGCAAGTGAAGAACCACCGCCCGCATATTCGATACTGCATCGCTTCTTTGCCACTGCAGCCTGCACCATCCGCTGACAGCTGGTAAACAAACATACCGCGTGCACCAAGCACATTGCATAACGGAGTAGATAACAATGGCTGACAACACGAAACTAGCTGCTCTTTTGTGCACGAGTGGCGTGCTAGTAGTTTGTATGGCAAACTATGTGTGCGCACGCAAAAATATGAATTCTTAAGAATTTCATGTTTATATTTTAAGTTTTTTTCCCGTGTTTTCCAACCGCGGTTGGTGAAAACTGCGGATACGAAGTCCGCGGAAAAGGTGGGCTGACTGTAATACAGTACTCCAGTTTAACTGTTAAGCTACTGTAGTTTATGTTGAAGGTGTCAAGTTTCTTGTACCTTTCACGCCAACCTCTAAGTTTACAAAAATCTGTAAACCGTGTCGTAAGGTGGTTGCTGATATCTGCATCCTACCCTTACCTGAAGAGATCCAAGAAGATTGAAACACGATGACCACCTTACGACAGTTTACAGATTTTTGTAAACTTGGAGGTTGGCGTGAAAGGTACAAGAAACTTGACACCTTCGATTACATACCGCCAAGAAACACAGTTTAACAAGAAACAGTGTACCTGTAGTTTATGTTATGTCGATGTTTAACTTGTCTTTCACCGAATAAGGCTTTCTTTTCTGTGACATCACACCACATAGAAAAATGAACTGATCGCAATAAATTCTTGTTGGCAGCTACTAGTGTGTCGTCAGCTGTGACTATCACTTCTCACCCACGTAGCTGCCGGGGATTCCCTAGTGCCAGTTTCTGCCCCTTCCCCCATCGAAGCAATACTTCCCCTCCACTCCTACCACCCCTAACAAGAGGCCTTCCGCACCGCCGCACAGCGAGTCGTCAAGACTCCTGGCGACTAATAAACACATCCAGCCTGTCAAACTTTGAACACGTGCATTACCGCGCTTCCTGTCTGCTGCCTTTTGTTGTTCTCCTCCCCTCTCGTTTGATCGTTTGACGGGCAAAACAAACATCCCTTTGAAGTACATAGTAGGATTGTGAAGTTTCTGGTGCATTAGCTTGGGGGACATGAATTACCCCGCGATATAGCCAAACGCACGGTTTATCGAAGCGCGGTACCCCGAGCTTATACTGTACTATGCAGGTGCAAAACTTGACAAAATGAAGCAAGCAAAGAAATTGAAGCCAAAATCAATGTGGCAGCAGTGGACTATTGTAAAGCTTCAGGAAATGTACAGTTTTTTTGCAATTATCATAAATATGTGTGGTGAAAAAGCCCAAAATAAGATATTATTGGTCGCATTCCCCACTTCCTGGGCGTCTCCCAGTAGGGTCATATTTTGGTCCATATTGGTCATATTGCACATAAATTACAATGCAACACACAATATATACAGAGGAGACAAAAAACACAATCTTCTACATAAAATCCGACCAAACAGTAGAGCACCCCTCAACCGTAATTCCTACAAATGGAACTCCCGATATCCAAAACTAATTTTCAAAAATAAAAAAAAAATCCAAAATGTCTCCATAACAATTCCGCAAGGCAACGAGGCCGTTTATGCTTGTGCCAGACTGTACATTCCTTCTAGCCACGTGCGGACGTCTGTCGGACAGCCAGTCTTTTGCGTGGGTACGCAGTTGCTTTTCGCGTCGGACGGTAATTATTATAAACGTGTTTATGTTATAAATAGTTTCATTGTTTCACTATGTTAAGTAAACGGCAAAGAAAAATGCTGACCATTCAAGAGAAGACAGACGTGTTAAAAAAATTGGATGCCGGAAGTTTTGTCAAGTTGATGTACACATTTTATGGTGTAGGAGTGTTCAAAGTTTATGACATAAAAAGCAAAAGGACGAACTGTGCAAATTTTATGTTGACAGTGAATCCAAAGCCAGAATGGATATTCGAAGAACACTTCGTCCAAGCAAATGTTGCGAATTGGATGAAGCTTTGATGAAATGTTTCTGACAAAGGAGAAGCGAGGGACTAAGCATTTCTGGACCTATGCTCACTGAGCAAGCTAAAATTTATCATGCTGAACTTAAACTTGATTATGAACGTGATTTTTCTTTAGGGTGGTTACACAAGTTTAAGAAAAGGCACGGAATTTCTCTGTATGCACTGGGTGGTGAGAAACTTTCTGCAGACACAGAAGCAGTAGAAAAGTATGTCCTTGAGTTTGCCCAGCTTGTGTCGGATGAAAAACTAACACCCGAGCAGGTGTATAGTGCAGACGAGACTGCATTATATTGGAGATGTATGCCGAGAAATACTTTATGTACACCTAATGATGTGCATATTGGGGTGAAAGAAAGCAAAGAAAGAGTAACATTGTTAGGTCGCTCCAACGCAGCTGAAACACACCAGATCAAACTCTTAGTCATTGGTAAAAGCATGCAGTCACGAAAGTTGAAAGACGTCAAGGTAATGCCTGTGGAATATATACCAAGCAAAAAAGCCTGTGTCACAACAAAAATAACCACAGACTGGTTCAACAACATTTTCATTCGACAGGCAAGGCAACATTGCAACAGCGTAGGCTTGGACCCGGATTGTAAGATATTTCGTGTGTTGGATTATTGTTTTGCCCACCCACCAGCTGAAACCCTGTCAAAAGATAACGTGCAAGTTATATATCTGCCGCCGAACTGCACGTCACTCATTCAGCCGTAAGACCAGGGAATCCTACGCTCACTTAAATGCTGCTATCGATCACAGTTTCTGTGATCTTTCTTTACTGACCTAAATGGTGGCAAAACTATTGAGGAAATAAAGAAAGATTACAGTTTAGAAGATGCAGTGTGGGTACTTGCAAGAGCTTGGGATAGCATCCCTAAATCTACCCTGAACAATGCCTGGCACAAACTATTGCCGACCATCATTTTCACTGAAGAAAATGAAAATGAGCCAGCAGACTTCTATGGAGTCAATATTTCTCAAGAAAATAAAATTGGCAAATGGCCTGATGAAGTATGCAAAGACCATAACCAGTCCTGAAATTGCAGAATTGCAAGAAAATAACATTGAGGAATGGTTCTCTGTTGACTGTGATGTTTCCATCGTACACCATTATACAGACGAAGTGATTGTGGAAATGATCACGAACAAGAATGGAGAAGACGAGAAAGAAAGTGAAGATTCCGATGTAGACAAACCTTCAGAAAAAATCACTCAGGAAGAATGCATTTTTATGTGACTCGACTGATAGCGGGGCTTGAGCAGCGAAGCTACATAAGTGAACAGCAGTTAATGAGCCTCTACCTCCTAAAAAATAACTGGAAGTAGAGAAGTCAAAGCAAACAAAGCCAACTCGCATCACAGATATGTTTACGATCTTATCAGGTTCCGTCACCAGTGCCGTAAACAAACAACGTGATGATGATACAGCCGGCCCGCTAAGTACACCCACTCCTACTACACACGCTGACACAAGTGATAGCGAGTAACATTTACTTCTAATGTGTGGTGCTTTCAGTTTGTAGACAATAATTTAGTGACTTCAATATATGAATAAACAGTCTACATTTATGTTATAGTATTTCTCCAACTTTATGTTTATAAACGATATATTATAAAGTGCTATTCTTGCGAATGTAAAATGTTAACTGTGCGTGGCAGTGACTATACACTCACCAGAAGTGTGAATCACTAGCGTGTCAACGCGTAAAACAACACAGCGCTCCCCTCTTCTCAGGACTCCTCACTCATGCACGCACGCACCCACCCACAGCGATAAGAAACACCCACCTCCCGCCCACCAGCTTGCTTCAATGAAGGTCATTCAACCAGCCCGGAGTTTTACGACCCAGTACGGTCCCGACATGTTTTAAAAACAGTACGTATGTTGATCTGTATATTTTTTTATCATATGGTTTTATAACAGTTGGAAATATTTATAGCTTTGGCCATAAAAGATAATATGTGCAGCATGTAATGGCTTTTTCCCTTGCCTGCCTATCGCAACTACCCTTAACCGGAATTTTCCCATAATCGGAATAACATCCCCGATGATTCTGGTTGAGGGGTGCCCTACTGACTTCAATAATTTTGTCAGCCAACGTAAAGCATGCTTATATCTATCAGAGAGACTGATCAACGAAGGAATGTGCCCTTTCCTGGGATTTTTGCACTTTCTCGTATATTTAAAAATAAACCTCACAAGTATGGGATAAAGCCATACATCCTTTGTGATAACAGTTCTGAATATGTTCTAACTTGTGAAGTTTACACAGGTGGTGCCGGAAGTGTAGAAAATTCCATTGATAAACTTGTCCAAAGACTATGTTCTGATTATTTAGGCAAAGCACACATCCTGTACAGGGAACAGTTTTGCACAAAACCATAATTATTTGAGAAGATGTGGGAGGAGAAAACCTTGGCTGTTGGAACCGTGCATAAAAACTACAGAGATTTACCAGTTAACTACGAAAAAAAGACATGTCAAATAATGAAACCATTTTTTACACACATGGTCCTATTTTGATGGTAAAGAGGAAAGACACTCAGGATGTACACGGTCTCTTAACAAAACACATAGCTACATGCAGCGAAGTAACTGTAAGCAGTCGGAGCGGTTTTGTTGTGAAAACAAAACCAGACACTGTCCGTAACTTACTGTCAACAAAATCTGTGTCAATCATATTAATCACCCATTGTGTTATTACCCTTTCCAAAGAAAGTCTATAAAATGATGGAAGAAAATTTTCCTTCACCTTTCCTTCTTGTTCAAACAGTTAAGGGCAGATGGCCACAAAGCTATCCAAGAGAATTTAAAGAAAGATCTAGGGAATTAGCTGGCTTCGCATGGAGCTTCACAAGAAGATATGCAGCAGCAGCAGTAACATCATCGTCAGCTGATAGGTTAGCAAGTCACCACTTCCCAACAAAAATACCATCAACATAGAATAAAAAGAATGACGTGATAATGTGAAGAGTGTACTGGTGCAAGCAAACAAAAGATGGAAAACATGCATGAAAAGAAACATAATGATGGTGTGAAGATGGCGGTTTCGCACTGTGTGCTCCAGAATGCTTCTGTAAGTATCATATACAGGCAAAATTTAAGAACACTGCATAGGCAAAATTTAAGTAAACAGCACAACTTTAAGTTAGTATGTACTTATATTTATTTATGGGCCCTAGACATAAAATAGACAGTGAACTATGGCAAATGTACACAGAGAGGAACACAGTAGCTGTGTGTAGAGTTCAATATGTGAAAATGTACACACTATGTACAACTTGAATATAACTAATAATTTCACTATAATTTTTTTATTAGTTTTGTGAAAAGTGCAATACGAAACATAGTAAATTTGTTAGGAATGGAAAAGTGGTGGTGCAAAGTCTATAGTTTTACTCTGTATGCTTACACTGATTCTGCCAGTACCGTAAAAAGTAAAAATTGATATAAACTGTACAACTTGTTTACATTTTTGTACTTGTCTTTACCAGCAAATTGTAGAAGTTTATAATGATAAACAGTGGTGGTGCAGAGACAACAGATTTGCACTGAGTGTTTCATAATAATTATACTAGTTTTGTACAATGTCCAAATGAATGTAAACTTATAAATAATTATGTACTTAGTTTTTTTCGGGTTTTTGTACTAGTCAATACCAGAAAAATATAGTAGAAGATTGTAAGGAATAATAACAGTGATGGTGCAGTGACTCCAGTTCTGTTTGACAATAACTCTGCCAGTTTTGTACAGTGTCTAAATTAATACAAACATACACCTTGTAAATAATTGTGCAAAGTGATTCAAAATAATTCTGATAGTTATGTACAGTGTCTAAATTATTGTCTGTACAACTTATAAATAATTTTGTACTTAGCTTTTATGAGGATTTTTATTTCAAGATTTTCAGCAAAATATGGGAAATTTGTAACAAAAGGAAATATTGCTAGTACAAATACTTGGTTCACACTGTGAATTTAACAGTGATTCTGATAAACAGTACCAGCTGTAATCAGCTGTATGCCATTAATCAGACAATTATGAGGATTAAAGTATAATAATAAATCTATATTTGTTAGTATATTAAGTAAATTAGGTAAGAATAGTTGTAAAGAATCAGTTGAAAATGTATAATAATCAGCACTGTCAATGTAATTCAAATTTGATGGAGATATTTGCTTAATGTCAATTACAGTACATTTTATTTCATTTTGCATACTGATGATAAGCGAAGGGTTTGAAAGGAGTGCATAATTGTGTTATGGCTAGTTAACGCTAATGCAGCAGAGGAGGGAAAGCTGGAAACACAAGCTGAGGGGTAGCCAGGGGCCATGAGCCGGCATGGGAGACAGATTTTGGAGGATGTAAAGTATATCAGCATGGAGGTGTTGCAACGCCTACCCCCCTGCTGTGTGATATAATCATTTTGTCATTATTCATCCCAAATAGTTCAAATTGTGAAATTTATTTCAATCGTAAATCAACGTAAACGTGTGAATATTTCAAGGAGAAACATTAAGTAGGTATGGAGGAAAGGCTGAGTTTGGTTTGTCAGTTACCCGCAGGAACTATGAATGGTTTGGGTGTTTCTAAGAGAGAGCATCATGAGTGTGTGGAACAGGAATGTGGCATCACTACGTAGGGGATGCATAGGGTCGTCACCATGGGCAGACGCTGGAGTTCACGGATTTAACTAGAGTACAGACTTACTCTTTCGTGGTCATCACCAGGGCATAGATGTGTCAGGAGTCGTTACGAAAGTAAACGCAGTTGGCTGCTGCTTTAAGCGAGTTCACATTTAAGACTCTTTCATGCTGTCACAAGTTGTGGATATCCAGGGTCGCTGCTGAAGTCTTACGTGAAAGGATGCAGGCTTGATTAGAATGAATAAAGTGTGTGCTGCTCCCTATTATATGGTCACAGATAGGAACAGATGGGCTGGAGTTTTAAACAGAAAAATTTGGAGAATATTTCTGTGGGATTGACAAACTGAAGTCGTGGATTCCTCAATACCTAAGAAAAGTGATTAATAGAACCTCACACAACTACTCCAACATCAAAATAAATATATGCAGTTCTCTCAGACTAACCTGAACCAGAGAGAAGGAAGGTTATAAAGTTGTAACTAATTATGCACTTATATTTCTATAGACTTATTTTTATCTGAAGTAACTGTATATAGTACATGGTCAAGAAAAGGAAACACAATGATGCAAAACTGCAGTTCTGCAGTATGTACTTTTCTCTACGTATATCACAATTTTCTTGAGTTTTGCACAAAGTCTACATTTATGTAAACTGTACAACTTATAAATTTTAAATATCTTCACTGTAACATTTTATTAAGAATAAAGTAAAAGAAAAGTAAATAAAATTGGGAAATGTGTAATAAATAAACTGTATTTAGTACTGCAATGACTAACAATTTCACTTTGTGTACTCTAAACAGTTTTTGCTAGTATTATACAATGTAAATTAAAGGATAAAAAAATTAAACATTATTATTATTTAACTGTGTTTATAATTAAAATAGGTAGGTATGTAAAATGATGAAAAAATCTTTTTTTAACAATGATACATGCTATAAAAAGCCAAGTATGATAAAATTTTTCGAACATGAAAATTTACATATTTTATAAAAACTTTACTGTATTATTTAAAACAATAAAAATTATTGAATTTTATATCAACAAAAAGTACAACTTGTAAAGTTTATTTTTTTATACTGGTTAACAATACATAATTTAAATTATGTTTAAAACAAATAAAATCATCAAAAAGGCCTAGTATTCTGGGAACTACCACATTGTTTTAATCATCATTATTTACATAATAATTGTAACTGAAAACACTGTGATACCCTATCCCCTACTTTACAGCTACATCTGTAACCACACTGTATTTCATTCAGCCGTGAATGTAACAAAAATAATTAACTTTATGGTCTGCTTATTACTAGCACTACTAGTTCATCTTCCACTGCTTTGTTTCAGGCACTAATATCATAACATCGCTGAGTTGCTAAAACATGGGTAGTACACATTCTTGAACTTCTGATAAGATAGACATAAATTTGGCAACATGTGAAATGATTTTTTTAGCCCAGTTAGTAAAAATAGTTAAATTATTTTTAACTAAGTATGTTGTAAACATAAATTTTTTAGTAAAACTATATTATGCCACAAAAATGGCATTACAATGTATAAGGTGACACCAATGTTACAAAAGGGTGTCCAGCCAGATTCCAACTCCAATTTCTCACATTTTTTCTCAGAATTACCATACAAAAAAAAATACAAACACAATAAAAACTATAACAACTCGCCATATGCCTATTCCTCACAATACACGTAATGTATAAGAAATTCTCTTGTGCATTGTGTTACATGGCAAAATATGACAAATGCGGTAGAAATACATAGGTTACAACGTAGTCAGCGAGAGAGGTCACTGACCTGCGACAGTTGTTTAATAGTGTGTGCGGCCACTGTTTGTGCACGTTTCCTTAGTTGTAGCTAGGCTTATTATTCACTGCATCAGTTTTGAAAGCGAGTTAGCATCTCTTAGTAGCTGTGTTACTGTTTATTGCCTTCAGGTGCTCTTCAGTGGCAGCAAGAAAAGAACACGGTAAAACACCCTACACCCTATTTATCTAATTGGGAGAAAAATTACCTACAACCATACACTACAAATTGCTATGTGGCAGTCTGCAAAATATGCTCTTAAATACTCAAATAAAATGGCTAAAGAGACATAGTAAAGGAAATAAAACACTAACCATTGCCAAAAATTTGTTCGTGTGACCGAGTTGTACACTCAGACCGACAAGACTGAATTTCGACCTCCACTATCCAAATACGTAAATTAGTGACAGTGACTCTGACAGAAACGTAAAACTTTTATCACTAGTTTATTGTGCTAATACATAATTCAAGCCAAACAGCACCCTAACTGCACATGAACAACAATCATGCAAAAAAATATAAAGTGAAAACATACCGTAGCTGTAGGCTAGCCTACAGCACACAATACATGTCACGTCCTGTATTTATCTTTACAAGCAGGAAAATGTGCTTAGTAATAATATAATTTTTACCGGCAATATAACTTGTAGAAATTTTCACTTAGAATGCAGTACTCATCGGTGTAGATAAGTTTATAATAATAACAAAATGAGAATGATAAAAAGCACAACCACGATAGGCATCATCGCTGTATTAAATTTTGTATTTTTCTTTTGTATAAATAATCAAATATTTATAATTAAAGCTGTTTTACATTTACCAAATGCACTATAATTTAGTTGCAAAATTTAATTAACTAGTAGAATGCCACATTATGTCAAAAGGTGCTTATGAAAATTCACGAGGGTAATAGGTCAGCCAAATTGTCAAGTTTTGGTGTATGAAATTTTAACTTTTGGCTTCTCTATAAACTACAAAAACAAATATTATATTTAAATATAAATATAATACATGTAAGGAATGCCCTGCGGACATAGCATTTAGCAAAATATATATCACGTAGGCAATATGAAGGTATTTTTATTCCCATAATTTCAACATAATTACAACAATTTGAACAGCATTTAAGATGGTTATCAAATGTTGTAACGACAAAACCTGGTCACATGACTGAGATAACCTACCCTACTCCACTGAGTGAATTTTCATAAGCGCCTATAAACTTACAAGGTTAGAGTCGTTTAATTAGTTATCAAAGTGAAGTTTTCTAGTGTCCACTACATTACTGAATCAACTAAACCCATTTCATGGATACACACAAGGATTGATTTGATCAAATGTAGCTATCATTTGGTGAAAGAGCATCACAATGTATGTTAAAAAAATTGTTCTCCTAATTGTTCTTCATTTTTCACGTAAGCGCCCCGGAGTGTGACCTGCCATCTCTTGGAAGCATTTGCAAGACCTCGCCCATCCGTGAATTATCGGCCAATCACAGGCACCCTGAACCAGTCAAGCCTATCTGATTGGTCAGCAGTATTGCAAGGTTGGCCACAGAATGTGCCGTTTTATCTACAGGTGCTTTTTAAAATTTACGAGGGTAGAGTAGGTCAGCCAAAATTTCAAGTAAAAGGTGCTCAAAATTTAATCTGAATGACATTAACCCGTATTCGAATTTCAACTGACTGCATCTCGATCAATTTCTCACTTAACCTGAAAAACATTAAAGGCATTATTAGAGTTCTTTAAGTGATTAACAAAACCTGGTCACGTGACTGAGATAACCTACCCTACTCCAGCGAGTGAGTTTTCAGAATTGCCTTTAGTGTTTTTCATTGTTTACTGTTTAAATTTTTACTCCCACCAAACGGAGATATTCGTCTGCTAACAGCTGCTTACCCTGCTCAAGAGGCTATCTGTCAGATGGACATTCAAAATGGGTAAATTTCACTCGTGTTATGTTTCAAACTTAAACTGGAATTTTGGCTGTCCTACCCTGCTCTCGTGAACTTTCGAAAGAGCTTAATATGTGGTGCTGCAACTCCACGTGTCTGCAGTACTAAGTGTTGGGTTATGCGCAGACTCTCGTTCAGTCTGGATACAGCCAATTGAAAAGACAAAAGTTGCCAAAGCGGTTCCATCACCTTGGATAAACTCTGACCTCGAGAATACGGGACAACGCACAACGCTTACAGTGGATAAAATATTGGTAAATACTTCCAGTAATTTTATGAATTATGTACAATTCCCACACATTTCCTGACGTAAGTAAAATCCTGTTCATTTTCCACTTTTCCCGCATTGCCCGGTCCCTGGGCACCTTGTACAACAAAACATTGTCACAAAATTACCACAAATATTACATTAAAACAATGTTACGAAACACAATGTTATGAAACACAATGTTATAGCAGAACTTGTACTGATTTCTAGACCCATATTCTGTGGCAATAGATTATTATTTTTGGTTCTCTATACCACCTTTTACACTTTGGCCAAAAAGATTTCAAGCTTCCTGTACTGGGTCATGCATTTTATCTAAATCAAACTAAATAAGGAATAAATTAATATTAACAATGATGTAAATAAATCCAATGATAAAATATTTTAATTTCCTTGGTTTTCAATACGCTGTTAATGATAAGCATTTATCTGATGATAAACGTTGACTTTTCAGTTCAATGAAATAAATTAGCAGTGTTTATAGTACTGGGAAGTTACAAATTGGCTCACAGAACACAACCATAACTTCAAAAGTTCTTACTTTATTGTAAAAAAACTTCAATTCTAATGTGTGTCCAAAACTCAATTTCAAAACTTTGAATTACCAGGAGTTTACAAATGTTTTACATAAAATTGCTGTCCTGATAACCAAACAAGAAGACTCCAAATAGATATATTTTAGTAAAAGTCAACATAAATTTTTAAAATACCTATAGGTGAAAGAAAAATTGTACAGAAGATAGATTCTGAGTAAAATATCATAAAAATTAATCCCACAACATAATAGCAGGCTGATTACCATTACTGCAATATAATTTGACAGATCAATATATAGGACAAATTCTGGAGATTGCTATTTTTATAATCTATTTCCGAGTACAGTATCTTAAATTACACATTTGAATGACATTACTGAGGCTGCTTTCTTCTATTGGAATAAATATTAACTACATTACAAATAAATTTATTGTTCCCTGTAAATGAGAAACTTGTTTTTTGCAACAAAGAATGTTTTATATTCTTATAATCAAATTAAATTAAATCAACTTCAGTTATATAAACATTTTTTTTAATGGGACAAGAAATAATATTCTGTTTATTATTATTAGAGCTAAAATTTATTCTAATAATTCTGGTTGATATCAAAAAAATATTCTGCAACATTTGATAATGGCTTCAATCAACTAGTTACATGTTGTCACAGAAAAAAAAAAATATATTATTCATTAAAATGCATAGATTGTTTTCTAGTAGGTGTTCCTTCAAAAGTTCTAGAATTTTACCACTTGCATGCAAAGACAGTACAAGGTAATTTTACAGTGGCCCACTACTCTGCGAATTAGATAGTACAAGATGGTAATTTTTTGTATCCTGTTTGAATAAATTAAGGAATAGCCACACAAACACACAGGCAGTAAGTAATTAAATGCCCAAAAATTGGAATATAATGCCTCATAAAAAATTTAACCGACACATGGGACACTTTTTAACAAAGTGAATATTAAGGGAGACATGGTCCTTTCAAAATGGAAGTCATGGGTACCTGGTACATGGACGATAATGTAGTGTGTCATTTGAATACTTTTTTATGCAAAACTGCTAAAATTATTTCCATCTTAAATATCTATGAACAGAAAACATCCTAGAAAGTACACATCTTACTTGTTAAAAATTCAGCATGCTAGTTAGATACATGATTTTGATTCACCTCAAACCAGTTAAAAACTGCTTCTTTAGACTGCTGTAACTCCAAAATACCACTTGAATTTTGTAAAATGCAAAACGAGATGAGTGCATTGGATTTTACTTCATACTAACAAATAATAAAATTTTGTGGACAACACTTAAAGTCCCATACGAAAAATACTTCTACGAAAGCCTTGCACACCTGTTTAGCTGTGGAGAGAGGCAATATGTTTTTCATCAAGCCTGGTACACTGGCTCCTATTGCTCTGCCTTCCCAATGAGTCAAATGTGAATATTTAAAACCAGAATACCATACTCTTAAATACTGTAATGTATTTTAGCAATATCATGAAAAAGGATTAGAGTTTAATTATAGGTGATTTGGAATAAAGTGAGCACTCAAAAAAGCCCTGATTAATTTATATTTTCTGCCAGTTTATATCTTTCCGCTGCATGTAAACAACAACATGGCCACGTGCTTTTATTTACATAGGCTTGTACAATGTTTACATTTACGTTACACTGCTCTGATAAAGTTTTACGAATCTTGTAAACACATGCACAGTTTATTCAAACTTTTAAATTACAACTGCCACTAAAAACACACACGACACACGCAACTCAAGAATTCAAGTTCTATTTAGTATACTGCAATGAACGACGATGACGCACGTAAAGAGAAACAATAAATTACCATAAAATGTAGACAGGAATGTACAAGTACTTACAGAGCTGTACTGCACGTAGAGGAACAAATAACACACTTAAGGACAACACAAATTTTGCGCGGATGCGCGGTCGCGACGTTTCGCTCGCTAAGCCAGCTTCATCGGGCGGTGAGCGATAGTACACTGCAGTATGGCTGACTTTATGAAGGTTGTAACCAGTACACCTAGCGGCCAGAGGGCAAACTAGAGTGGCGGGAAGTTTGAAAGTGAAAAGTAGATTATCTGATGTTTAGGCCGGGAAGTTGTCTGGATTTGGTGATATATTGGTGGGCCAGTTCCCAGCGTCTCAGTTCTGCATTATTATTGCTATTAGAGGGAGGTTATTGCCCTCACCACTCTGGTGTTGAAACAGGAGTCAAAGGTGAGTTTGTGGGAAGCTGAATGGGCAGCCACTGGTTTGTCCTGATTGTTTCAACTGGAACCCGCTATGGCTTGTTTGGTATCGGCCCTGTGACCATTCATCCTCTGCCTTAGTGTGTTTGTGGTGAGGCCAATGTACTCTGCATCACACTGAGTGCACTGCAGTTGGTATATCAGGTTTTGGCTCTCACCTCTGCAATAGCCCCAGATGCATCACATGTGCAGTACATCAACCTTTCACATCCTTCCATAGCAGGCTTACCAACCAATCATACCCAATCCAAGGCAACTACAACTGTGCAAACCAAAACCTGATATACCAACTGCAGTGCACTTAGTGTGATGCAGAGTACATTGGCCTCACTACAAACAAAGGCAGAGGATGAATGGTCACAGGGCCGATACCAAACAAGCCATAGCCGGTTCCAGTTCAAACATTCAGGACAAACCAGTGGCTGCCCATGCAGCTTCCCACAAACTCACCTTCGACTCCTGTTTTAACACCAGAGTGGTGAGCGCACTACCCCCCTCTAATAGCAATAATAATGCAGAACTGAGAAGCTGGGAACTGGCCCACCAATGTATCACCAAATCAAGACAACCTCCAGGCCTAAACATCAGATAATCTACTTTTCACTTTCAAACTTTCCCCGCCACTCTAGTTCGCCTTCTGGCCACTAGGTGTACTGGTTACAACCTTCATAAAGTCAGCCATACTGCAGTGTACTATCGCTCACCGCCCGATGAAGCTGGCTTAGCCAGCGAAACGTCATGACCGCGCATCCGCGCAAAATGTGTGTTGTCCTTCAGTGTGTTATTTGTTCCTCTACGTACAGTACAGCTCTGTAAGTACGTGTACAATCATATCTACATTTTATCGTAATTAGTAGCCTAGCGGCCTTTCCCCGCCTTTACATATTTTTGAGAAACAATAAATAATACATTTTCTTAATTAATGTGTGAAACAAGGGGAAAAAATGCTGCTTCTATTTCCAGATACTCAGGCTGGCGATCATAAAACATAACAACTTACATTATTAATGACTTCACATAATTTAGCAATGATATTCATAAACAGTCACTGCTAATACTTTTGAATGTGTTTTTCAGCAACCCATATTCATTACACAACGGACAAACAAACTGAATGACGTAATTCGCTTCTAATCGAACCAGCGAAAACCTAACTCAGGTGCCATATGTCGGTGAAATTTTAAACTACCTCTGTGGCACGAAGCATTAGCAGCATGTGTCAACGATAATCGACTCAGTTACGTCGCTTTGTGCTGGCGCTAATTACACTAGACCCCCGATTTGACGAATACTCACGGTTCCTCTCATCGCATTCGTAAAATCGCTACCTTCGTAAATTCGATAGCGGCTAATTTTTGCCCCTCCCCCCTTACCATAACAGAAAATTTTTAAATTGTATTTTTACTGCAAAGTGTCTCTACTTCCGTAGTGCGGTTTTCAAACTGTCACTGCCACATTTTTTAACGGATTTTCACTATTTTTGTCTTATTTTTAATATTGTGACTTACCAAGTAATAACTGCAACTCTACAATTCATATTTTAATGACGTGAATTAGATACAGTATGTTTTATTCATTGTCAACGTAATTCCTTACAATTTTTTTTGTCATATAATTTTGTTATTTTTTTAGGGTTCCTGAGATTGTATTCGTAGAATACCTACCTTCGTTAAATCCAGGGTTCCTAAAATCAGGGGTCTAGTGTAATTAAAATTATACAGTCAGTAAGTATGTCTATAAGAACTTAAATAAATATTTTGACGTATATTAAATACAGAGAGGTCGTTTGCATTTGATGTTGTTTCACTAATGCTGTATTCAAATAAGAAAATACACTGAACTACATGTAATTTTTCGCTACCAACCATACAAACAATAATGTAACTGTTGTTAATGTTGACTTATATGCAGTAACGGTTAGTGATTTTTTTCCAAACGTTAAATCTTTAGTGCTCAATTTATTCCGAATGACCTATACATGTCTATGAGTAATGTTAAATGTAATTAAGTTTTTTAGCAAGTAAACAAATCAACATTTATGAAAATGATAAGGGAGGGTACAAACTTACTGCATAAAATTACTTTGCTGCCAGGTTTGTGAACATTCTGTGCGTATTTGAGGAATACATTGTTAATAACAAAAAAAGGCCCACTTGTTACAAGTGGCTAGCATACCCTATTTACATGTAAAGTATACACAACTCCTGGTGTGAAAATAACTAAACATGCAGTTTGTAAGGGGAAAAAATTCTACTTCTCCGAAGGAATTGATTTGTACATATACTATGCTGTCAGAAAAATTGTTTCTCTGATGCAGTTGCACAGAATTCAGCCAAGAAAATCTCTAAAAACTTAGGGGAGGCTTGGTAAATTTGGAAATAAATTTGGTTTTGCAGCATTCTTCAAAAATATTGTATGTTACTTCAAAATAGAAAAATACATTAATTTTATAAACAATGTAACATCTCTATAGTATATCATGAAACATATAAATATTTTTTACAAGTTCTTTTAATGTCAAGGGAACTTTGTTTCACAAACCAAATTTTTTCTGTTTAAGTAAATAATTGAAGCCAAGAAGAAGACAAGATAAAATATTAAGAATTGAATTTGAAAATTAATACAGGGGTAGTTTTTATATAATGTTTGTGAAGTTATGGGAATTTTTTTAGTTAAATTTTTAATTCAATTGAATGTTGGAGATGGGATTTCTGAGATCTACAGACAGGAAGCACAAAATTTAATTTTCAGTTTGTGACAGATGTCTGCAAGATCTGTCCTTAACAGAAGGAAAGTTTCACAACATTGTGATTATTTGTACATTTTAATAAGTTCAGATGGTATTATTTGTTTATATCTATTTTCTACATAGTTTTATAGTGTTCATTAAATTGAAGACAAAGTTTTAAGCAACATTTTGTCTTTCTATGGTTTGTTTACATAATTATATCAGAGATAGTGGTTCTAAAAGCTTCTAGAATGTTCTATGAGGTTTACGGTGCGTTGGGCAAAATTGTAAGTTGTCGTTTCTGTTTGCAGTGTATGAATTTTTTTTTCTTTAAGTTTCGTTTTTCTTGAAATTAATGTTACCAAGCCATACAGTGCTAAGATTAGATGGTGTTCAATGGCATGACTCTGCAAGCCTACGGATGACTTTCCTGTCCTTGTAGAGCTCAGCTGTCATCACTGGAATTACTCAATCGGAAGAAACAATGCACAGTGTGCCAAAGTAGCCTGAAATGGCAATGCCCATGGTTGGAGACTTCTTTAAATCTTCCATCATCTTAAGCTAATTATTTTCACTGGTGCAGGAAGCCAATAAGAAGGTTTGGGGGAATCGTCCCTGCCTTAAAAAAATTTTAGTTTAAAGCCATGAAAAAAATCTTTGTGTAAACTGTTTTACAGAACTTTAAAAATTTTTAGTTTACAGACATGAAAAATTAATATGCACACTGTTTTACAGGACTTAACTATGCCCTCTTAGGTTGTAGTGAACGTGTTCAGATGTACCTAAGTAGTCACTAAAGTTTTTTGCACATACTGTACGCAGAAAAATAATTTAAATTGATGACATTTGACGTAAATATTAATACTGAAAAATATAAAATTTTAAAAATTATTACTACACACAACTCAATACACTTAAAGACACCCAGGATTGACAGCAACAAATGAAAGTGTTGGGATTCACATCAAATAATGTTACCAGACCACTCTGCTCCCCTTCCTCAATTAACTAAAAAATTAGGTACACAGTTTTCATCTTTCATTACAAAAAAAGCAATGAAATTAAATTTTGTAACGAATTTAAGGCGGCTGTTAAATAGCACAGAAATATATAAATTACACACACAAGTTTCCATATATATCTCACAAATCTATACATCTACGTACAACAAAGGCATGTTATTCTAGCATGGTCCAAATTTCAGTTGATAACATTGTTAGTTCAACGGCATGTTAATAATATTTACTTATATCTGCAGCTCAGCTTACCAAAACTATATGATTGTCAACTCCATACATATCCAGCCATTTCACTTTGTTCAAGTAATTAGTCTCTGCCATAGCTGGTGTGAGACCCCTGCAAAAAAATTCCAATAGCATTTAAAGTCAGTAAATTTTAATTTGTTTATTTATTAGGTTATAAGTGCCTGTTAACTGTACTTTAAGGTACATGTAAAGTTGGTACGCTTAGAGTAAACAATTTATACAGCAAGTAATAACACATAATTTCTTACTAAAAGCATAAAAATTCCACAGAAAAGCAACATACGAATACACCAGACTGTTCATAAAACTGTTCAAAATTTACACTAAATTTATACTTTCAGTATTCTAAACAACTGAAGTTCCATAGTAAATACATCTGAAAGCATATACAGATGATTAATTCTTAATACACTAGACCCCCGATTTTACGAACCCTGGATTTAACAAAGGTAGCGATTTTACGAATACCCTCTTAGGAACCCTCATACAATAACAAAAATCTATGACAAAAAAAATATTGTAAGGAATTACACTGACAATGATTTTAAAATATCTAATTCACGCACTATAACAGAATATTAAAAATAAAACCAAAATAGTGAAAATCAGTTCAAGAATGTGGCAATAACAACTTAAAACCAATGTGCCGCCGCCGCCAGTGACAAGCCGGCCGGCCTACTGTCTTTGCAACTAGGATCTAAATGGAGACCATACTGCAGACAGCGCATGTACATATTCTCATTTAAATGTAGTACTACCTCATTATAGGTTACTTCTCCAAGTCTTATATAACTCTCGCCTCGTGCTGAATGTGTTTACATTCGTACACGAACCCCATAAATAATTGTGTGAAATTATTTTTTCTTTACTGGGGTAACACCGTACGTACTTAAAACAATTAACTTGATGCTTTAACAGTGTGTTACTGCATGTCGTATAATGTGCATTTCACAAACAAGAGCGAGCACGATGATCGCGCTACCTATCATTCACGTGTAGAAACATTTGTCTCCACCTTGGGTATATTAAACTTTGGAAATAAATATGAAATTCATGTATTGCATAGTCCCAGAACTACTAATTTATGTTTAACGTAATATACCGGCTGTGAAAGTGATTATTTGCAACCACTTATACATGTAATTTTCGACATTTTTAGGTAAGCACGTCACAAAGAGGCGTTTTTTGGGTTGTTGACCATTGGTATACTACGGTGCTGCTATCTATCCTCCATATTGTGAACGTTTGTACAGTTGCGCCATCTGTCTTCTTTGCATGCTGCTTCTATCGACGTTCGCGTACTTAGTATCAAACATCGAGGAATTGATTTGTTGACGTTAAGTTACATAAAACAGTGCAATGAATAAATACATCCAATTTTCCTTCTTTCTTTGGTGAATAATTTAGAAGGGCATTGTGCATTTGTATGCAATGAATGCCTACTTTTTCCAATGCTACAGAAGTCTGGCTATTCGCTCACGAGAAGGCACTCAGGTTTTCATTTTTTGGGGACGACAAGGGTCGGTCATATCTACTGTTTAGCGGTGTACTTTTGATCGTAAGACGTCTGTCTGTTGATAGAAATTAATATTTCAACAATCACGTGCCTAATTTTTCCGTTAAAACGCTACAGAAATCGGGCTATTCACTCATAAAAAGGCACTAGGAAGCTCGGTTTTCTTGTTTTTTTTTTTTTTTTTTTTTTTTTTTGGGACAAGGGTCTGTCACTGTTTAGAGGTGTTCTTTTAATAGTAAGATTGTATATTTCAACAATCACTAATCACTTGCCTTATTTTTCCAATAAACACTATGGAAATCGGGCTATTCACTCACAAGAAGGCTCAGTTGTCTCATTTTTGGAGAAAAGGGTCTGTCATATCTGCTGTTTAGCGGTGTTCTTTTGATCGGAAGACGTCTGCCTACTGATATAAATTGTATATTTCAACATCACTTGCTTTATTTTTCCGTGAAACGCTACGGAAGTCGGGCTATTCGCTTGAGAGAAGACACTCGGAAGCTCTGTTTTCTCATTTTTTGGGGACAAGGGTGGGTTATATCTACCGCTCAAAGGCGTGATGTCTGACTACTGACATCAATTTATGTTTCTATTATTACATTAACTAATTTCCTGCAAAACGCTACAGAAGTCGGCGCTCGACTAAAGCCACTTGGCAGAAAAAATTCAATTTAAAATTTTTATGTGGGGAGGGGGGGAAATAGGCCACTATCGATTTTACGAAGGTAGCGATTTTGCGAATGTGATAAGAGGAGCCGTGAATATTCGCAAAATCAGGGGTCTAGTGTAAAACACTTAGATTCTTCTTTCTGCTAAACCATTTAGTCATTGATTAACTGATATCTTAATTTGTTCCCTTTGATACATGCAATAGATGTGAAATTTATTTTAAACGGACAGTACCGAGCTGCTAGTTGAATGACGTTGGGAATCATATTCCTGTGTATTTTGTAGAGTATTTTGCTGAGCTGTGTTTGCAACACTTGCAGTACTCAGCATTCCTATGTACATTTGGCAACACAGCTTGGTTCTATTTCTTACCTTGTTGACCTTACTGGCATAAAGTGCTGGAAGTTGGAACATGGGTTGAAATGAGATGTTTTATCTTATCGCTTGCCAAACTGTCACCCTTGAATGCAAATTTTTCACAATGCAACAGGAGTCAGTGAAAACATAAAACTTTGTTTCTTTCTAACAGGTTTGTGATGGGCCATTGTGATTTTGCAATGACACACACCTAGTTACACTAGCATGAATCACGAACAGACATAAGAGTCTACTTTGAATTTTGTTATGGTGTGTTAAAAGTTTTTTTCATTAAAGTTAATATTGTTTATTATTCAAACAGTGTTCACAGACCATTGCTTGATATATTTCTTACTATAAACCGGCCCTGACCAACTCTTACCCACTTTCCACTGAATACATCCGCCAAATCTTTGTGCTGTTCAATTACAAGTAAAGTGACCAAATAAGAAATGTAACTAAAAATACTTTATGTGTGAAGTAAAATTGCTATGTAACAGACATAACTTGCTGCAAAGAAAAGTGAGGAGTCTGTCACTTTCACTAGAAAAATGAATGTGGTATAGTGCCATCAGTCAGGCCAGCAATGTTCAGATATTGTAAGAGCACTTATTTTGCCAAAATCCACCATCCATGCAATTAAAAACTGCTGAGAAAATGACAATGAGCATTAAAAATGTGATGCTGCCATGTGCTGCAAAAGTTGCTCATGCTTGTCCATGTCAGCAGTGTGAAATAAACTTTTATAAGCGATGTTACAGCACTTCACTCGTAACTTTGATCACCTGGTGGGATATAACATCAGCTAGACTGAAAAATTGCAAAATATACCTAAAATATAACTAAAGCAAAGGTAATCCACACTTTAATTCTTCTACCGTACTAAAATCACATTCAAAATAAATATGGATTTTATAATATAGTTGTACCGGGAGTCGGCGACTCTGGTTCACCACACTTGAAGATTTGTTAAATTTACATATCCTGGACTGGCAGTGAGGTTGCTTTGGAGGAACTTGGTGCTTGTGCCCTGTGCGCTTAATGGTTTGAACTTCCCGCTCGGACTTCGGCCGTGCTCGGCCGCCGTCGGATGTGCTCGTGTTCGCTCTCCCCTCCTTCCCCCACTTCTCCCTCCCGTGCCCAGCTCAGACGCTCCCGTCTGCATGACAATCAGTCTTCTCCCGGGCCCGACTGTGGGCAATTGTGTTTAGCTTGCGACCGCGGTGCCACACCTGAGCCGTGTCAGTGGTAAGTTCCTTTTGTTTGAGTTTAGTGTTCTTGTTTTTTCAGTTAGGTTTGGTTAATTGTTTGTTTGCGTTGATGACACGTCGAGGGTGTGCTGTCGCGGCCGCGAGCCCTGTACGACTAGGGATTTGTCCCTATTTTTTAATGGAATAAAGTGGCGCGCGTGTGTCGGCCACAGCAGCTTAGTATTTCTCTCTTAATCTTTTATTGTAATTCTGTATCAACTTCTCAGTGGAGAATACGTGTGAAACTGTTAAGCTTTGTATGATGATTTACGTTATATAAATTGTTTTGCCTAGATCTGTCTTTCATAATTGGTATCTTAGAGAACCCTGTGTCATTGTCGGTTTAATGTGTGTTCTAATGGGAAGGGTATTGGTGAGTGGCACTGGGCCTTGGTCGATGCTTAGCAACGCCAAGATTAGCAGCCTGTAACTACGGTGCCTGCTAGACGCGGGCTCAATGCTGCACAACTCTGCTCAGGCTGTTTTGCTTGGCGAGTTGTTGTTGCTCAATGTAAAGGAACACACATTGCGACATTACGACACAGTGTCGGGGATTTCGTTAGGCCGTGTGTGCTTGCGAATATTATACGTAGGGGTCTTGTGTTGCGTCATGGCAGACGTTACGGAGTTTGTGATGCGCTACAGTTACTTAGAGTTACGTCAGTATTTGAACGAGTCTGGGGTCGAATTCGAGCCTTCAGAAAACGTCACTGCATTGCGGATACGCGCGCTGACGTATATTAATTCGTTGCGTAATATAAGCAACACGCATTTGGGAGGTTCGGCTTTGACAGGAGAAAGGCCTGTCACTGCAGCACAGACTATTCTAATAGGACGGTTGAACCGGGTTCCGTCGCTTAGTGTGTTGCAACCTGATGACGTGCTACGTTTTCTTGTAGCAACCGACAATGTATTCTTTGGAATGCGCGGCGGAGAACACGAGAATCTGTTTTTGACGTGTTTGTCGTCGAGGCTCGATGCTCCAGCTGGGAACGTGTTTGCGCAATTAGCGCAACACGACGTAACTAATGAGAGCTTTAAGACACGGCTACTCGAAAGTGCTGGGTCTCCCATGGCTTGGGCTATGGTGAAGCAACAGTATGTTGACAGATTCCAGCGTGTAGGGGAAAGCGTACCGGCATACGTGAGTGAGGTATTGACTTACGCCCGTGCCATGAATGTGCACCTGCGACGTGCGGAGGCTAAGTTGGTGCAAGGTATAGTTGATCGAATGACGCCGCAAGCTAGGGTGCATCGTTATGCATCAGGTGTTTCGGTGACACGGGAACAGTTAAGGGTCCTAGCTCTGGAAATAGAGCAGCAGCTGGCTCTAGACGCAGCTTCGCTACGTAGTACTAGTGCGGCTGAGGGAATAACAGGGATTGTAAATCGCGAGTCTACGCAGACACAGGGCTTGTGCATGGCTGTTAGGCAAGAAGCTGGTGCGTCTGGGTGCGATAATGAGTATGGACGTAGGCGGAATGTTCGACAGGTTGCCCCGAGGCAAGTAGAGTCTGTAGAGCCGAGGGTTGTTCTTGCGTTTAATGCGGAAGGTAGTGGGCAGGCTCGTGTTACATGTAACCGTCGATGTAGTAATTGCTCTGAGTTCGGCCATGTGGGACGTGACTGTTCCAGTGTTGTTGTGGACCGCACGGAGCGGAAGTGTTTTCGCTGCGGAAACGTAGGACACGTGCGAGCAAACTGTCCGGGAAACGGATTGCCGCCGCACCTGTAAGTGCCAAGGGTAACCGGCGGAATAGTTCTAATAGGGCACGTTATGACTGTTTTGTGTCCGTGCTGTGTTATGGTCATGAACGAGCAACTCTTGTGGATACGGGAGCATCACATTCTTTTGTGCGAGAAGAAATGTGGAATTCCTTAGTTCAGCGGAATCCACATTTATTAAGGGAGCTCCATACCTCAGAGGGCTTGAACGTGTGTGTGGCCTATGGGCACGTTGTGAGGAGCGTGAGATCGGCGAAATTGCATTTCAAAATTGAAATATTCTCTTGGTCGCATGTTTTTTGGGTGGTTCAAGGATTGGTGGCCGATATCGTGTTGGGATTAGATTTTCTGCACAGGTCTCGTGCAGTGGTCGACATTCCTGCAGGCCAGCTAGTGTTTAAGTTCGCGCCCGAGGTCCCGTGTCGGTTATTGTCTTCTGTAAGCCGAGGGTCGGCCCCCTTAGGTGAGATTTTGGCGACCACTAGTCTGAGTGTCAACAGTGTCGAATCATTATTAAAGGAGTTCGACGATGTGGTAGCTTTACGCATCGGCCGGTGTGACGTGATGCCGTATCGCTTTACCGTCACAGATCACGTACCAGTTCGAGTTCCGTTTTACACCTATGCTCCTCCTAAGCTGGAGATCATGCGCGAATTGGTGGCAAAACTTTTGGATGCTGGTGTGATTTCTCCGTCAACCTCCGATTATGCCTCGCCCGCCTTCATGGTTAAGAAGGCTAATGGTGGCTTTAGGTTAGTGACGGACATGTCTGCGGCAAATCAGAAGATACACCTTGACCCGTTCCCTGCACCTACTGTAGATACAGTATTGCAACATCTCGGGAAGGTGTCCGTGTACTCTGTAATAGATGTTATTGCCAGTTTCCATCAATGCTTGCTGCACCCTGATTGTCGCAAGTACACTGCGTTCCACACGCAAAGGGCCTAGTACAAATTTAACCGTATACCCATGGGGGCCAAGTTTGGCACTCAGGCCCTTTCACGTGTCCTGGATCACGTGCTGGCAGATTTGAAGTTTAAGTGCGTGATCAACTATATAGACGATAATATTGTCTACAGCGCATCAATGAACGAACACCTAGACGATTTGCGGGCTGTATTGACATGCCTGAGGGACGCCGGTTTGACCGTGAATCCGGATAAGGTCACGTGGGCGTCTTCCTCTGTGAAGTTCCTAGGATATATCGTATCCAGGGGGCGCCTGGTCATGGATCCTGACCGGGTGGTCCCTGTGGTAAATTTTCCGCGCCCTAAGACCGTGAAAGGCGTGTCCAGGTTTATTGGGTTGCTAGGGTATTATGCCAGGTTTATTCCCCGGTTCTCGGAACTGGCTACGCCGCTGAACCTCCTTAAGTGGAAGGGCGCTGTATTTGAATGGGGACCCGATCAGGAGAATAGCTTTAAGGGCCTTAAAGCAGCCTTGGCCGCAGCGCCTTCACTGTATTTAGCCGATTTCGACCTGCGCTTTGTGATTAATGTCGACGCTTCGAGCGTGGCCTTGGGGGCGACATTGGGACAGTGGAGGGATGGTGCGGTATGTCCAGTGGCATTCGCTAGCCGGACTTTATCTGATTCTGAGCGACAGTTAAGCGCCTTCGAGAAGGAGGCCCTCGCTTGTGTCTGGGGGACCACCAAATTTGAGTCGTTTGTGGGTGGTGTTGAGTTTGATTTGTGCACGAATAACCAGGCTGTGTCCTGGCTGCTTTCACACTCGAGTGACTTTGGCAAACTGGGCCGGTGGGCGTATCGTTTGTTCCGGTTCCAGTTTGTCATAAAACACGTCCCTGGAAACAGTAACGTGGCTGCAGATGCTTTGTCACGTATGTTTTTTGGTTTGGATGACTATGAGGAATGCGTTCCCGTTCCTGAGGAAGTAGATGGCGTGTGTGCGGCCTTTACGACTAGTAGTATGTTTTACCATCGTTTGAGTGATGCGCAGTCTGAAGACGAGCTCTGCAGGGGGTTGATCGACGCGGTTTCGCGAGGTGACAATGTCCCTTATGTGGTCACGGATGGGCTTCTGTACTATACCGGGCATCGGAAGCGTGCTAAACGTCTGGTAGTTCCGGAGGTTTGCAGGCCGGAACTCCTCAGGTATTATAATGATTCCTCCTTTGGGGGACATTTGGGGCGTCAGGGCACCTTAAGTAAGCTAAGCGCCAGATTTTATTGGCCCAAAATCTTTGCGGACGTACGAAGGTATGTGAGGCGTTGCGATGTGTGTCAGCGTGCAAAGCCCTGCCAAAATTCCCGTGTGGGTATGTACAATGTTGATGAAATCACGTACTCATGGGAGGTGTTACACTGTGACGTGTTTGGCCCACTCACTCGTTCTACTAAGGGCAATAAGTACATTTTAATAGTGCTGGACGTCTTTTCGAACTTTGTGTTTCTTATTGCTACTCGTAGCATACGAAGTTCGGAGATCCAGCGTCACTTGACAGACTGTGTTTGATCGGTGTTCGGCCCTCCCGTGAGCTTACTTACAGACAACGCAACCTATTTTACATCTACGACCTTTAGGGACATGTGCTTTAGGTTGTCAATCAACCATTATACGTCCAGTCCTTATTTCCCGTGTGGAAATAGGGTTGAACGCTTTAACCGGAATTTGAAGGTGACGTTGTCAGCGCTATACCATGAGCAACAGAACGTGTGGGATGAAGACCTAGATCTGGTCTCCATTGGGTTCAATTCCGCTGTGCACAGAGCTACCAAGTACAGCCCTGCCCGCGTCCTGTTTGGGCGAGACTTATTACACCCTTTGCTCAATGTTTGGGGCATTCCCTCCCCAGCGGCTCCGGTGTCAGATGCCGCGAGAGAGCTCATGGCCGCTGATGTGGTTGGA
>PNEQ01000367.1:52253-89501 GCA_003012365.1 Medauroidea extradentata
GTACCAAGGTCCCTATGATGTGGTTCGATTGCTGGGACCCAATACTGTTCTCCTGAGCGAGCCGATGACTGGAAAAGTTGTGAGGAAGGCTCATGTCACTCATTTGAAGCGAGCAGGGAATTAATTGATGTTTACTGCTAAGTTTGTACAGGTTTACAGGCATGGTCATCAACAGGGGTGTGAAGAACGGAAATGTTTGGGACAACTGAGTTGCAACGAAGAGAGTGGGCAGGGCCCGCCCCCTCACTTCGGCGTTTCTACGATTTCCCTCTCCCATTCCCCTATTTGTGGAGCCGGTGAAGGCTCGTAGTGTTTGAGGTGTGTAGTGTGTGTACCAGTACTGTGTTTGTGTGTAGGTGTTTTGTGTGTGTATTCGTAGCGGTGTAGTAACAGCTGGTAATATTATAGTGTAGCTCGGCGGAGACAGTGTTATGATATTTTTTATAGCAATTTTGTGAGCTCTGTTTGTGAATTTTTAACTAGCTTTTGAGCTTTTGTATAAGAGTTTTTGTAATTTAGGGTCAGTATTGGCCAGAATTTTCTAAACGGTGCTATTCTAGGTCGTGTGGCCAGAAATTTAAATCTGGTAATTTAGATCGTTTATTTTATATTGTGCCTAAGGGTTATAGTGTTTTTTGTACTGGGCAATTGTAAAATTCTATTGAAAATTCTTGTATGCTGGTTGTCACATGTGTACTAATGCCTCTTTATAGGGATTGTGTTTAAGGAACCAAATATTATGACTCTGGTTTGGTGTTTTTACATGCTCCACAATGGCGCTGGGCGGGCAGACCTTCCCTTGGTTCCTGGGCGACACAAGCTCTACAGTCTCAGAATGCTGGGCGAAGGCACCGCATGGATGGGATCTGGCACAGATGATATCTCCGGCAACCCAGACTGGCTCGTTCATCCTGAGCTAGATCGTTGACCCTCTTACGCCTTCAGGGCAGGGCCGGAGGCCTGTAGGTCCCTGTATGAAGGAGTAAGGAGGGGGGAGTTGTACCGGGAGTCGGCGACTCCGGTTCACCACACTTGAAGATTTGTTAAATTTACATATCCTGGACTGGCAGTGAGGTTGCTTTGGAGGAACTTGGTGCTTGTGCCCTGTGCGCTTAATGGTTTGAAATTAAATAAAAAGTTTATTTTACACTTTGAAAGGTAAGTGTATTCGACAAGGGTAAAATAACAAAACAAAATAGCTTGTACTCTAAAGCTAGTAACCAAGGGAATGTTTTCTAAAAAAAAATCTGATTTTAATTTTGTCTCCACATGACATTTGTAGCTTTGAATACTGAAAATTTTCATTTTCTACTAAGTTGGAAACCAATTTTTTCTAGGAGTAAGTCTTCTGCCCATTTAACATTGATGCTGCTTACTGTTTTACATGATGAGGTATGAAATGGATTAAAACAATAATTGGAATGATGCAATCAGATGGCGATCATTTTTAAAATATGAAATTCATTTAACAATAGAAATAAAGAGTGTAAAAGTATTTTATACAAGATTTAAAATGACACTCAGAGCTACACAATAAGTTTTTTCTTTCTAAAAAGTTACATCCTGTTGCCTTAACGTCTGAAAAATCTAGAGTCCATAGATAATCATGCACTAGACTATGTCCAAAAAGTATTTTTTCTGCCATTTTTAAAGTTGACCTATCAAATCCTGGATGGTTAAATTTATGCCTTGACTAATAATATTACAAATTCGTAACTTCTTTTTACCATTTTATTAACAACTTACGTAATTTTTGTTTAGGAAGGAAGAAATGACACCCTCACATTTAAGATTTTATATAACTTACTGATGTTTCTCAAGTCAACCTGAAGTATACAACTATTTAAATAATATTCAAGTTTGCTGAAGACCTTCACTAATGATGTAAACTTGTTTACTCCATACCCTTAACACATTTTGGTGCTTTACGACTGAATCAGCTCATTTAACTTATATAGGCTTACTTTGAATTCAACGGAAAAACTTTGTGGGGCGATTCCTTTTGCAAAATAAGGTAGTGTTTACATTTAACAGTTTTGCCGGAAAAGCATTTTAAAGGCATTACGACCTCATGAAAATGGATGTGCAGAGTTGATTTTAATGAACCCAACGAAATCCGCTACAGGTATCGCAAAAAGAATAAGGATACATGATGGAGGATATAAAGACCGGTTTTCTGACGACATATATTGGTACAAAACAACCCCCTTTGTAGGAAAATGGGGTTTGTGAGATTGCGATCATATGTGTGTGTGCCTGAGGCCTTTTGAACAGTTCGGGCTGTTTGAACGGCCCGCCCGTTGTGTTAGACTTTTTCGGGTCTCCTCGGCAAACTTCGGCTCCCTCCCATTTCCCCCCTTCTTGCCTTCCCGTCCTTTGTTGCCAAGGCCGGCCGCCTTGCTCTCGAGCATCAGTCAATCTAACACCGGCCCCCTCGCAGTCTGCTTCGCTAGTCTGTTCACCCCGTCGGCTATCCTGCGTTTGCAGTAAGTTTAAGTTCGTAGTTTGGATTTTTTTTGGTGCAGTTTGTGTTTCGGTACTTCGGCCCCTTTCCTATAAATTGCGTGGTAACTCCTAATTTTCCTTGCACCTTTTAGCCGATGGCGTGTCGATGGGTGAATTTGATTTTGAAGGGTAACTGTAACAGTCCTATTTTATTAAGTATTTGTATTTTCTGTCTGCCCCTGCGTCATGGCGTTTGCTGCCCTTCAGGCATTTAGTTGGTTTTGAATGTACATGTTTCTGCTGGATTTGTCACGTTTAATATGACCAATTATAAATAAGTTGTTATTATTTGTTAACCTGCTCCCTTTTATTTTGAGTGCTACAATTTGGGAACTAAACCCATATGTTTGAGTGCCTGTTATGGCACAATTCTGCACGAATCTGCTCTGGTTTGATTCCCAGGTTGTTTCTGTGACTTCAGGTTATGCCCGTTTCGTTTTGTTTTGGTACGGTATATTCGTCTCGTTTTTTGGGGTTATTGTCTTTTTCAGATGGAACACGTTAATGGTAGTGCTAGTTTTGTTTACACGGTGGGGTATCTGGAGTTGCAGGAGTATTTGCGAGAAGCCAGTGTGGAGCTAGAAAATAGTGGAGATGTGACAGCCCTTAGAATTCGTGCTTTGTCTTATGTAAACCGATTGCGTCAGGGGAATATTGCCTCTTTGGGTGGGGCGTTCGTTCAGGGTCCAGTTACTGCGACACAGACCATGCTAATTGCGCACTTGTCCCATATTCCTGTTTTAGGTGTGATTGAACTATGGGGGTGTTGTATTTCTTGGTATTAGTTGACCAGTCTGTCGGGGTGTTTTCCGGTGTCCCGGAATCCCTGTTTTTGACATGTTTGTCGGTTCGCGTCTCAGGTTATGCGGCAGTTATGTTGGGGGAAGTGATGCGGAAGGAGGCAACGTACGAAGCACTTAAGTCAAAGCTGTTATCGCATGCAGGTTCTCCAACGATTTGGTCCGGCCTAAAGAGACTTTTGTGGACCGTTTCCAATGACAGAATGAGACGGTGCCAGATTTTGTGCAGGATGTGTTGGGCGGGAACTGTGCTGAATTTGGTCATTGCAAGAAACCGCAAGTTTAGCGGGATCAATTGATTTGTTTCCGGTGTAATAAGCCCGGATATCTGAGGTTTACTTGCTCGGGAAACAAAATGCCACCTTTTGGGATTGCGCGACGAAAGGCGGACGAAAGGGATTATTTACTGCGCGGGCTGATTGTTTTGTGTCACTTGACTGTCACTGGGAAAATTGTGTGGATTTGGTTGATACTGGGGCTTCGCACTTGTTTGTGCGTAATGGTCTTTTGTCTGAGTTGATAAAAATGAAAGCCCCCATTTGTCATCTCGTATTGATAGTTCTGTGAACATGGCAACATGCGTCGCAAATGGTGGAATAGTGCACTGTGATTGTGCAGTTAATCTGCATGTAAAAATAGATTTGTTTTCATGTATATATTGGTTTTGGGTCTTGTCTTACTTAATTGCCAATGTTATTTTGGGGGTGACTTTCTTACCCATGTACTACACTTATAACCCACATAAATTAGCTATCACGCATAACATTGTTGACAGGTTGCTGCAAGAAGGTGTGATTTCTCCGTCTGATTCTGATTATGCATCTCCAGCCTTTCTTGTGAAGAAGGGCAGTAGTGCCGGTTATAGACTTGTCATGGACATGATTGGAGTAAATCATAAAATCCATTTAGATCCCTTTCCTGCTCCTACGGTTGACTCCGCATTACAGTACTTAGGCAAGGCGAGCATTTTCTCGATAATCAATCTGAAACTCGAGTTTTCACCAATGCCTTTTGCAACCCGATTGTCGTAAATATATAGCCTTTTGCATGCAGTGGGCCAAATACGAGTTTAATAGTATACCAATGGGTTCCTGTTTTGGGACGCAAGTGCTGTCTCGTGTGTTGGATTTTGTGTTTTCTGACATCTTGAACACCTTCGTGAACTGTTAAGTTGTTTACGTAAGGCAGGTTTAACTGTGAACCCAAGTAAGGTGACGTGGGCAGCTCTGTCTGTGAAATTCCTTGGTTACATAGTATCAGGTGGACAGTTGGTTATGGACCCAAGTCGGGTGAGCCCGATCGTCAATTTCCCACGTCCAAAGTCAGTAAAGGGTGTATCCCGTTTTATAGGTCTGTTGGAATACTATGTCAAATTTATCCCGCTCTTCGCCAAGCTCACTGCCCCTTTAAATGCCTTCAAGCGCAAAAATGTATCTTTTGTTTGGGGCGATGAACAGGAGGGCAGTTTTGTTGCCCTTAAAGCAGCTTTAGCTTCCGCTCCGGCCCTTGTTCTTGCCGATTTCGATTGACGGTTTGTGTATCATGTGGATGCCTCGAGTGTGGCTTTAGGCGCCACTCTCGGTCAGTGGTGCAACGGCAAGGCTTCACCGGTGGCCTTTGCTAGCCGTACCCTGACCAAGGTGGAGCGTCGTTTGAGTGCCTTCGAAAAGGAAGCTCTTGCTTGTATATGGGGCACTGGGAAGTTTGAGTCCTTCCTTAGCGCAGCTGAATTTGATCTGTGTACCAACAACCAGGCAGTATCATGGCTATTAGGTCATGCTAACGATTTTGGCAAGCTTGGGCGGTGGGCATTTAGTTTGTTGAAGTTTAAATTTGTAACTAAGCATATCTCAGGAGCTAGTAATGCGGTGGCGGACGTGCTTTCCCACATGTACAGTCCTGAAAATTATGATTGTGATCCATTGGAGCTCTCCACTCGTGCAGCATTCACCACAAATCCTTCCTTTTATAACCAACTCCAGGATGTTCAAGCTAGCGACCCTGAATGTCAAGACATTGTGGCACGGGTGGCGCAAGGTGAAGAGATACTGTACCGTGTGATTGATGGTTTGGTGCATTATGTCGGACGCCGTAATAAATTGAGGAAATTGTTAGTTCCGCTGACTTGCAGAGGTGAGCTTATGAACTATCTTCACGCATCTCCGCTTGGAGGTCATTTGGGACATGCAGGAACTTAACTTAAACTGAGTTCATGATTTTTTTGACCTGGGATTTACCGGGATGTGCGCGCTTACATTCGTCATTGTAACTTGTGTCAGCGAGCAAAAGCACCGAACAACTCTAAGGTTGGGTTATATACCGTGGAACAGGCTGCTGGCATGTGGGAAACCTTGCACTGTGATGTATTCAGTCCTATGACTCGTTCTCTGAAGGGAAATATGTATGATAGAATTTTGCTTGATACCTTCAGTAAGTTCGTGATTCTCACTGTCATGCGCAATGTGAAGTGTGCCACGATAGTACGGCTATTGACCGAACGTGTATGGTCTTCCTTTGGGCCTCCCATGTATCTTGTGACTTATAATGCTCCGTATTTTTGTTCCACAGGAAATGTGTTTTTTAGATGGGCCCTTAATCAACATTAGCTTCAATTCAGCTACTCATGGGACCAGGTAGAACACACCGGCCAAGATTTTGTTTAGTCGAGACTTGTTGCACCCTCTGTTGAACGTGTGGGGCATCCCGTCCCCGTCTTCTCCTTTATCCGATGGTCAGCGTGAACTTCTCAGTCACCAGACTTTTGACAATCTCACCGAGGCCCGTTACAAGACCCAGGATTGGGTCAATGCTCAGCGTGTCTCAAGTAATTTCCCGGTTGGTCAGAGAGTTTTTTGTCGTTGTTTTGCAACAACGTGCGAACGATGTTTCTAGTAAGCTCATTCATCCTTATGTAGGCCCTTCTTTTATTGTTAAAATGCTGGGTCCAAATACCGTCTTACTGCAACATCCTGCCTTGGGGCGAACTTTGTCCATGTCAGCCACCTAAAGATGGCAACTGATGACGAGGAGGATGACTGATTGATTCTAGTTGCAGGAAATCATCTGATTGTTTTTTTGTGAAGACTGCAGCAAGATACAAGTTGCGCGCATTGCAGGCGGTTGTGGGGTAGTATGGATTTTGTGTGGTGTTTAGTTTGTGTTGTTTTGTGATTGTGCATTGTGTTGTGTGTTGTTTTGTGTGTTTTATGTGTTGTGACTGCCATCTTCCCCTTTGTTTGTTCTCCTTTTGTGTGCAGGATCTTGCTAACTTATGTTTATTAATATATCCTAATTTATTGATAAGCTTTAAAACTTTGGATCCAATTGTTTACGTACTTTTCAAGTTTATGCCAACATACCTGGCATGTGTATTATATATGGTGTTATGCTGTTAGTCATTTAGGTATTAAGTTTTTTAAACACCATGTTTATAAAAATTAATGGTTGATTGAATATTGTGCCACATTTAAAGTGTTATATGATTCAAGTTTTATATTGCTTCATGTTTCAAAAAATTGGATTTTGTAATCCGTTTTTATTACTGTGTGCTTCGTGTACCTTTTGTTGTTTTGTAATGTTCTGTTGCATATCCTTATTCAGATTTTCATATGTATTTACTTACTTGCGTGGCATCTATTAATTTTCCAGCAGAGTTTTACGTTTTCAGGGGTTTTATGTAATTTACGTAACTGCAAATTTTTTCATTTGTTGTTTCATGTGCGTCATGTACCTGCTCAAGGGCTGTCCTTTCCCAACACCAGTTTTCCCTAGAGAAGCCATGTGATCTTCTTCAGTGCTGAGACTTGGATGTCCCAACAGTTCTGGTTGCACATGTCTTGAGCCCATCACTGCCCCCCCCCCCCCAACGTGGGACTGTCATCGGTACTGTGATCCATCTGAACGGACTTGGACCATTTGTGCTTCCGCTGTAGAGACTTTGGAGCGATATTTGTGGTTTAGTAGGGGGGGTTGTACTGGTGATGTGGTACAGCGCCCAGAATTCTGATGTTAAACACTCTTGTGAACCTTTTTGAAGAGACTGAGGTGATGTCACTGGATGAGACTGACTCTGTGTGTGTGTGCGCATGTGTGTGCATGTGTGTGCATGTGTGTGCATGTGTGTGCATATGTGTGTGAGTGTGTGCATGTGTGCGTGCATGTGTGTGTTTGTGCGTGCATGCGCCTGAGGCCTTTTTAACTGTTTGGGCTGTTCAAACGGCCCGCCCATTGTGTCGGACTTTTTCGGGTCTCCTCGGCAATCTTCAGCTCCCTCCCTTCTTCCCCCCTCCTTGCCTTCCGTTCCCTTGTTGCCAAGGCCGGCCGCCTTGCTCTCGAGTATCAGTCAGTCTAATACCGGCCGCCTCGCTGTCTGCTTTGCTAGTATATTCACCCGTCGGGGCCCCCGTCGGCTATCCTGCATTTGTGGTAAGTTTAAGTTTGTAGTTTGGTTTTTCTTTCAGAGTCTTTTGTGTTTCGGTGCTTCGGCCCCTTTCCTGTAAATTGCGTGGTAACTCCTCGTTTCCCTTGAGCCTTTTAGTCGACTGCATGTCGATGGGTGAATTTAATTCTGAAGGATAACTGTACGAGACTATTTTATTAAGTATTCATGTTTTCTGTTTGCTGCTCCTGCATCTTGGTGTTTGCTGCCCTTCAGGCATTTTGTTGGTTTTGGATGTACATATTTTTGCTCGATTTGTCATGTTTAATACGACCAATTAAAAATAAATTGCTATGGCTTGTTTACCTGCTTCCTTTTACTTTGAGTGCTACCATTTTGGGGATTAAACCTGTATGTTAGAGTGCCAGTTATGGTACAGAACAAAACAAACATATTACACTTTACACATATTTGAATTTTCTTTCAATGAAATATGACAGTAATCAAATTAAAGAATATTAACACCACAATAACTATAAAGAGTAGGCATTGTTGAAGTTATGACACCTGACTTAAATAGGTCTATACTTTGCAGTGTCCTAAATTAATTTAATAATACTACAGGTCAAACAAACAGTAAAAGATATTAAATTGTTAGACTTTAATGAAAAAGAAAGACAAAGAAACACAAGATAACATGCTTACTACCACTCCCCAAAAATGCTAAAATGACAACATACAGGACAAATTTTGGGTGGGTACTGGCAATCCACCTCACAATCTAAACATTTCCCATTAGTGCTGAGTGGTCGCACAGGCAGCGGAAGCGTCTGCTGGCTCTATCCTTCTTCTGTATTAATATAATCTCGTACTTGATAGTGTAATCCAAAGTCTTCCTTTAGCTGCTCTTCTAATAAATAAATTACGTCCGCATAGTCATTAATAATCGTCATAATTAAAGCTGCAGTGAAAATTATTAAAAATGTTGTAATAACAAATCTTTATCAATAAACCATAGCAGAAAATGCAAGTTGAAGTTAAAGCACAATGACTGTGAATGACTACAGAAATTCCAAACCTTGTCACATGTAAAAGCACACTGTTTTATTTTTAGATAAACACATATGTTTGGGATGGGTAGAGGGTTGAATTTTCATGATGAAAGAAAATGTCGGATGCGTATTAACGGTAACGGTACGGTACATGGAAAGAAGAGAAGAGGGGGCCAGCTGATGTAGCAACGTCAGACAACAAAAACGCGCCTCACACAAAACACTAGCAGAGTGTGCACAATGTCCACATATTACCCCCTTCTGCCCTCACCCCTTTCATTTCAGTTGAGGACACGCCCTCTCTACAACACCACAACCAGATTGGCTGCAGGGGCCCTCCCACTACCTTACAATCCACTTCCGCCCCCACCCTCCCACATCTTACACAACCTTTCTCCCTCTTGTATTGTTGTCCTTTCAAACCACACCATTCTCCTTTCTTCTAAGCCATGCAGTAAACATAAAAGACTGCCAGCATGCAGAGTTTGTTTGCCGGCCCATGAGTCGCTAATTATATGCACTGTCATTTTGTACTTTTACAGATGTAAAACCGTCCAGAACTATCCCAATTCCTGAACCAGCGCATCATGGATTAATGATGTTCTACTGTACACTGAAAAACTGCTGGTGCCATATTGCAGAGAACACCTTGCAGTGCATCAAACTCGATTTTCTCTAATGTTTGGCTTGAAAGAGATGCATTAAAAAACTATTTCAAAATAGTAATGGATTTTCCATTATTTTGTGATATTTTAGCTATTTCTTTATCCATAGATTATTTTAATAAATTATTTAGTGCAAGCATAGTATACTTTCACATTTTTGACAGTTTTAAAAAAAGTGCTTAAAATCGTTACTTCTATTTCTGTAGTCCCCAGTCTCTAAACTAATTTTTAAGAAATATTTAAAATTTTAAATGGGGCATTTGCAGAATATTGAAATAAGTTCCACACACTTAAAATACAGTAGAACCTCGTTAATTTTTGATTGGTCAGGACCAATTCAATTGTGGATTACCGCTTTTCACTGATTAAAAATCAAAAGTTCAGAAGTGCTCGCCAGACACGTGCCTGCTGCACGCAGCTGTATATGATGGTCAAGGCCGAGAAACACTACAGATCTCGAGCCACGCTATGCCTCGGTGCTGGTGTAACAAGTAAATAAAAACAAACTCATGGTAGGCACAAGCAACCACAGTGCTTCTTTTCCTATACACTGTCTCTCTCATTAGCCACTCTTATCAGTAAACTTCTATAGCAAACATCAGCACGTCACATACACGCGCACACACAGACGTATTTCCTTCAGCCTGAGGCGGCTTCCCTTGGCATCTCAATTTTAACAAAGATTCACTGCTTTTTGATACAGAACAAGCTTACGCTGCGCTGTAAGACAGTAACACTGATACTATATTATATGTCTAGACATTTAAAAAGAAGGCCGGGCAATTACACAACTCAAAACGCAAAATAAATTTTGATAACCGGGGCTATAAACAATAAGACAGGCCATCTGCATTATAAATGTGTTTTCTTTCCTTTCTTCTGTAAGATTTATCGATTTCTCAAGCCTAGAACACATTCACTTTTATGGCCGGTAATTACTGTCAGCAGCAATGAGTTATCTAGGACACGGCATCTCGTCTTCACAAAGCAAAGAAGATATGCCTCCTCTCCTTGTCTAAACATTTCCCGTTAGTGCTGAGTAGTTGCAGGGGCAGCAGAAGCATCTGCTGGCCCTTTCCTTCTGCTGTATTAATTACGATCTCATACTTTGTAGTGAAATCCAAAGTCTTCCTTTAGCTGCTCATCTCATAAAAAAATCACATCTGCATAGTTGTTAGTAACCATCATAATTAAATCAGTAGCAAAAAATATAAAAAGTTGTAATTAAAAATCTTTATCAATAAACCATACCAGAAAATGCAAGTTGAAGGTAAAGTACAATGATAGTGAATAACTACAGACATTTTTGAACATTGTCACATGTAAAAGCGTGCTGATTTTATTTTTTGAGAAACTTATGTATGGGATGGGTAGAGGGTTGACTTTTCACACCTAAAGAAAATTATGAAGCTGTCACAATGGTCAACGGATTAACGGTAACGGTACAGTACATGGAAAGAAGAGAAGCGGTGCCAGCTGGGGTATAGTGTAGCAATGTCAGACAACCAGAGTGCTCTTCACATGATACACTAGCCGAGTGTGCACACTGTCCACTCACTACCTCCTTCAGCCCTACCCCCTTTCATTTCACAGTCAAGGGCACCCCCTCTCTGCAACATTATAACCAGATTGACAGCTGCGGCCCTCCCACTCCTTTACAACCCACTTCAACCCCCTCCCTGTGGTATCTTACACAACCTTTCTCCCCTTTGTATTGTCGTTCTTTCAACCTATACCATTCTCCTTTCTTCTAAGTCACACGGTAAACATAAGAGACTGCCGGCTTGCAGAGCTTATTTGCGGGCCTGTGAGCCGCAAGTTATATGCGCAGTCATTTTGTACTTTTACACATGTATTTTTGACACTCCAAAAATCATCATGATTTTTCCTATTCCCAACTCAGCGCATCACTGATTAACGAGGTTCTACTGTACGCCATATTCTTCAAAATGTTAAGGTAAAACTAGCTTAGCTCTTGCTTACCTGCACTTTTTATATTCTTCCAAAATAGAAATCTCCATTTCCTCGGTTTGATTTGGAACAAAACGAAACTCAGAAACAACAGCTGGTGTGTGATAAACTTCTTCATAATCTCCTAGTTCGGCTAAACAAAACAAAATCATGATTACTGAACATTATTTTGCAACAAAATTTATAAAATACAGAATATATTTTTTAAAATTATTATTGAAAAGTGTAAAACATAAAGACCACTTTATATCAAAATGTCTATTATAAATTCAAATCTATAAGAAATATGATTAAAGAACCAAAAAAATTTAATTCCAAGAGCTATTATTAACCATTACTTTTCTTTACTATCAGTATCGTTTCCATGTGTTCGCGCAAGAGCTTTATGGAATCATGAATTTTACAAAACCAATTAAAGTCTTATTCCATTGATAGCTGTTCTATGGAGCAAGTTTGAAGTTTTGTCACATAAGTGTTTCAAAGCTGCAAATCCTCAGATAACACAATTTTATATGCCCTTATATTACATTTACAGACCACTATAACTGCTGCCATATAGCAAAATGCTTGGTGCATGTACTATTATTTTCATTTCTTATTATTTTACAGACACAGAGTCATGTAAGGTGTAATTTATTATTTATTTATTATTCAAGCCTCCAATTTCACACAACACCTTTGCATGAAGTTGTTAAAATAAATTGATATGTGAGAACATTTACGCACAGTAAAAATTTACATTAACAATGAGTACAAATTAACTTCAATATAATGCTTCGAGTTGTCAAAACTAATTTATACATAAGTACATTTACATACAATAAAACTTTACATTAACAATGCATACAAATTACCTTAAATACAATGCTTGGAGTTGTCAAAATTGATTGACACATACACACACCACAAACAAAAGTATGTATAAATTACCTTCAATACAAAAGACAAAAAAATTAAAAACATTAATTTACATTGTAAAAAGCTTCCTAAATAAGTTATTCTTTCAAATGTTTTTGAATAAAGAAATATTATTTGACTGGACATTTTTAAGGTTCTTTGGAAGCATTTTGATTAATTTAGTGTCAGACAAAAATGGGCTCTTTTCGTACATTTTAATTTGATGAGCTTTTGCATCCAGTTTAAATTCTGTTCAATTGTTATGCCAACATGTTTTGTACTTTTTGTACTTTGCACATCAACACTGTTTAGGCCAACAGGGACATCTTCACAAAACAGTTTGAAATTTAAGATTTGTTAATTAAGATAAGAATGACTAAAGATTTAGACAGGTGAGAATTAATTTGTGGTCACTTCTAAACCAGATGCTGATTTCCGGATTGTGACATGTGCCTAGCACACCCTCCCACCAATCCATCTGCCACACTGTGCATTCATCATATATTCGGAGTCTGCATTACAAACATCCACCATAAATGAGGCTTTTAAAAATTAAAGTTTTCCAAATGTATCTTTCAAATTAAATGTTTATGACATGTTCCAATAATTTTATAATATTTTTAAATGTCACTGTTTACATTGCTTAATACCTTTTCATAAATTATGTCATATGTAGACGTTTTCATCAGTTTCATGAACACATGCTGGGAACATAATTCTCACAAGACGTTCTCAAAAGAAGTAATGCTTCTATAATTTAATTTATACTTTTCCAAGTGTACCAGTACCTTTCATATGATCTATTTAAATTATTTTTGCATGTGACTATATTTTAGAGCAAGCAAATCTGTCTCCTGAGCATTTGATGCCAAAAGCCACGACAGTCAGATTGTGATGCTCAGAGGAGTAGAACGTGTGTTCTACCCCGGGTCCTTCACCATTTCGCTCTATCATTTGGAGTGCAATATTTTAATAACTTAGTTACTGGAACCTCTTTCTTGTTTTCTTGGCCAGCTGGCTCCTCAACCCCCTGCCTGGCCACAGCATCCAGGGGTTTAGTTGCTGTCATTTAAATTATCCACTGCTTGCCATGTGCCACTTTTACCGCCTCTCCTACTGGAGAGATATTAAGATCCTTCCAGACTCACTTCACTGTTTTGGTTGTCTGCCTTGTCAGTTTTTATAATGTATCTGAATGATGAGTAAACCTTGTCAAGCTACTCTCATTCTTCATTGTGTTGGTTGCTCACCCCATCCTTCGTGACAAGTATTCCAATACCATACAGAATGTGTGTATTCAGGCATGGGGATTGGCCAGGAACAGATTCCCATCTACAATTTGGAGGGGACAAGAATCATTAAGGTACGTAGCCTGCCACGTAGTCGTCAGCCCACTGCCCTGACAATCCACCCACTGCTATACTTCCTCAGAGGGGTTTCCTCTACTGCTTTCCTACTGTGCACCCTTTCTATCATCCAGTGCATCTCTTCTCAGCTCACCTTGCTAGCCAGCCCATTTATACCTTAACCCATAGCACCACTCCAACTACTAGAATTTTCCACCCAAGCACCCACTCCTTCTTGCCAAATGGATTATAAATGTTTGTCAGTAGTTTTTCCAAACTATTGTCATGGAGGGTTATAGAAGTGTCATCAGCAAACATAAATGGAAACATAGGGAAACCAGAGAATCTGTGAATTCTTTGCTTAGAGAAGTTACACAACACATTCTTCTATATGCTCTGGAGAAAAGGTGACTTTTTTTGGCGACACATACAATTCACTGCACTAAGATTCCTCTTCTCATCTGATAGTCACTTTCAATTACTTAAATCCTTTTTTTTTAAGTGTCGTTGCATTTTTCAACCTTTTTTTTTTTTGTTTACCAATATAAGCTTTGAAATAAGCATTTTAACCAAAAGTTATCAGTTTCTTACTAATTGGAGCCGAGGTTTAATGTTGTAAAACCACAACGCATCCTTTGCCATGAGAATGTTGTTTAATTCCTGAACTGCGACATTTGACTATAGTTGACTATACAAAATATCGCTAAACTGCGACTTGCAGCTTAAGTCGAACACTGATTTAATTGACTTTGTAAACACTAGGTACATGGTATTTCAATTAACCAAAAATTAACTATTTATAAACAATGCATTTTTTTAATTATATACATTATCCTGGCACAATTAAAACTTTTTATCCCTATGGGACATCAGTGTCTTTTCCTCTGTAAGAACTTTTTTTTAGCTGGAGAATTATTTTCAATATCTGTATTCCCATGAGAAAAACAAATTACAGCTTTAATTACTTTTAATACAAGAGGTAATTATAGTGAACCATCCAACTTCTTCAGTCCCATGAAATAAGCCCAGTAAGGGAGAACACCCAGAATTAAGAAGCAACCAAGGATTAGGAAAGTCAGCATTAAAAGTGGCAGAAAAATACTCCTTGAATATTTTGACCACATAATTAACTGGACTCCGCGCTTTCCCATGCAGCAGTTAGCAAAATTTTTTCTACTTTCCTAGTTATTTCTGAGAAAAATTACAGTTTCTTGTAAGAGTGAAGCAAGCAAGTAAATTCACTTTGTAAGCTTCGTATTGAGAAATATCTATTTGTTTTGTATTTTCACCAGTTTTTTAGCTTAAAACGAGGTTGCTTAACAACATGGATACTATATTTCTGAAAAAAATATTGTTCTGGAAATATTTAAAAGGGCTTCCGAATCAAGAAATAAGAATGTAAAGCACATTCCTTCAATTCATAAGTGGAAATTTTTTTTGTAAAATGTGTATTAAATATCTCATGATTAAATAAAGGTGAATTTTACATAAAAATAACTTGATACTTAAATTAATATGTTTGTTTATTCAAAGATATCAAAAATAAAACACTTTTTTAAAGTTTCTTAAATAAAGTGCTGTTTTTTATGTGTTTTAATACATTATTGAAATAAAATAACTTTAATGAAGGTTGCTAACAATTATATCAAGCTTAGAGACATTCATGACATTTCTACTGCAAATTTTGCTGACTTCACGTATACAGTAAATGCTTTGTTATCCATGCGTGGATTAACCAGTTTGCAGAATATCCGTGCAGCAGTCTGTGTGTTAACACTGTAAAAACAAAAATAATTTGTAAAAAAAAAACTTTTTTGAAACATAAGAATGTGAATTCTGGTAGGCTAGATTGGACTAACGAGATTTTTAAGTAATTTTTTCCCCATTATTAACGTGTACCCCAGACAATTTTTTCTTTACTTTGGGAAAATGGTGCCTTATAGATGAGTAAGTATGGTATCTGTAGGCAAAAACGTACTTCGTTTTGGTGTTCAAGTAAATAATAAAAAAATTCTATTTTTTTTATACTTATAGTAGCAAATAGGCTATTTTTAGATAAGCAGTGTTTCCCGATTACCTGTGCATAGTTAGTTATTTGCATGGCTTGTTATAAAAATCTGTATTCAAAAAACAACTAACGCAATTATATTCTTACATATTTCTAGACAACCAGGAAGGTCAGGAAAATTGTCCAGTAAATCAATTTCTCGATTTAAACAAATCCTGATTCTCAGATTTTTTTTCAAGTAATTTTCTTAACATTTTGAATACCAGGTGTTTTCCCTTATCATAACATGAAGATGAAGCTTCACTCTCAGAAGGTACATTCTTAACTGTGAGCATTTCCATTCATCAACAAGTTGATTATATGGAATATCAATTGATAGTGATTTTGCTGCGTTCCTCATGTAACAACCGACCGCTTTCACATTTTCTTGCCTATGGATAGAGAAATCCAAGTGCTTGTTTCAGATACACTGAATCAATCATTACTTCTACCACAACATATCTGTAAAATATAATGTGGTTGAACATATTTCAAAAGAGACAAACTTCAAGTTCTGGTAATTCAGAAAATTTATTTCTTACTTCCCCTGAAAATACCATTCATTGTAACAGCACTAAATTAACTGATTTTCTTTAACCAGACTAATTTTTCCTCAGACACAGTATGTTAAGTGAGATGCCAGCACCTCAACCAGAGAGTAATCTATATTATACTGTATGCAATTTTTTGTAGAATAATTTTATGGCATGAAAAAATTTCTTTGTAATTTATTTCCAATAGAATTGTTGGTGGAGAAGATCAAACAGACACTGCATTCTGCAGTATTATAGTAAATATGCAACAAATAATGCAGTACGTAATGAGTAAAATTTATGTATATTTTCAGACTTATTAAATTGAAGAGAAAAGAGAAATGTTTGATAAAAAAAAAAGACTGACTGGACTGATTCTACAAAATTAAAGGCTGTTGAGAGACTTAAAAAATAAAGATACCATTAGCTAGAATAAAAAACTCATTCTAATGCCTGCTAATAGAAAGTTATGCTAGAGTGGGAAGGGGGTGGGCAACACTGATAAATGAAAGGTACTGAACAAGATGTGACAGAAGTCATCTCACATGCAGCTATACACACACTATTTACTGTATTCCCTCTCTGCCGGAAATGGGTGCTGTACATTGTTGCCACCTTTCAGAGTAGCCAGACCTGCTACCACAGAACTGGCATATTCAAAAGCAAACTATTAATCACATTGGAGTCATTCAATCTCAATTAAGGGAGGGGATTGTCTATCGACCATCATGTATTTACTTTAAAAATTACAGCAGTTACAACCAGTGGAGACAAGATATTTTTCAATGTTTAGCCTTTAGAAATGTTCGCTAACTTAAGAACTAATCAGCCTACTTTCCTTTAGTGTATATATTGATAACAGAATTGTTTGCTCATGGGCAGTAGGGGGAAGGGTTATCCTAGGGGTTTAGAACACACACAAAAGAATGCAAATGAAAGCAATAGATGAAAACCTCAAAAATTAGTAAACATAATGCAACATAAAAATTTTGTGTAAAATTATTTACTAGCTTAGATAATGTTAAGAACATCACTGGTGATTAAACTTGAAATTTGTTGAACAGCAGTATTTTCTATACAAGAAATTTATATGAATTTTTACTGAATGATATAAAATATACCAACATGGATTTTCGCTACTTATCATCACTGCCATCTACTAACCAACTAACACAGATAATCTCTCAATAATTCTAATTGCTGGTCATACACTAAAACAGTGTGATTATAAACACTGGGGTGAAAAGAAACACAATTTTAAAGGTAAATTTTTGGTACAGATTCTGATGTAAAAATTTAATTTTTAAGTAGGCAAGTTAAAACAATTTACAAACAGTAGTTTTATTGTAATTATATTATTTTAAAGCAAAAGGTGTAAGTGAAGAACATATTTTTAATTTAGTTTCTATTCACCCCAGTGTTTCTAATCACACTGTTTTACAGTATGTATGTATCAATATTTGTGTGAGTTCATACAAGTAAGATCCCAGAGAGATAAACCAACACTAGCCTGACATGATGTCACAGTTGCTAGTATTCATAATGAAATATTAAAATCAGTTTCCCAAGTAACTATCAAAATTTACTTAATTATACAAAATGTTAAAAATTGTTTTAATAATTTACCCAGAGGGATAAAAGACATTTTATTTTTAAGAAATATTTCTCTAACTCAAGGCACAAAATAAAAAAACATCTTATAAAGGATGCATTTAACGTCATGTCGTATGCAGTGTCTTAATTAAATAACAGTACAGTAAACCCTCGTTTTACCGGACTATTTGGGGGGAGGTGTGGTCCGGTAAATCAGATGTCCGGTAAATACATACATAGTGTTTACAGAGTCCTTTAACTTGGTGTTCGACTAAAGTTGAATGTCGCAGCTAAGCAATATTTTGTATATTAGACAATAGTCGAATGTCGCAGTTAGAGTTAAGCTAGTAGCTTCCTCGTATTATTGCAATTTATTTTTTCTCTCGCTTGCAATATGTAAGCAGACTCCCTGGCATAGAGTTTTCTAGGAATCATTCCATCGACTATTTCTGGAAGCATACATTCCAGAAAACCCCGATGGAGCAGAGGCAACACCTTTCCTTCCCAAAAATGCTCATACTTTTATATGCTCTCTACAAAAAAAAAAAGGTTTATTGAGTAATATGGCATATGTAACAAAAATAGTCCTGTTGTTGCAACTGTTTAGGAACTATCATTTTCATTCAAATCACAATTGGAAATTTTGCCCTGTAGTACGGAGCCTAGATTGTGTACATGTGAGCTCTCTGCACTCATCAAATGATGGACCTTCATTGTAAACAACATGTACCATATGTTAATGAGCTCGCAATACTATTGCAGCAGCAGTAACTTCGTGTGTTTTTTAAACGTGAAAGTTTGGTACTGGATCATCAATATGATAAAGATATGTTCAGAGTTTTGCTATTTTACATTATTTAATTTCCAATATTTTGTAAAAATACAAGTTTAAAATTTGTTTTACAAAAGTTGTTTCATCTGTATTATTAAATTTAAGCACAAAATGTTCTCTACAATTAAAACTAATTTTTTTCACCTGACAGAGTTTGTTGGACAAATTTAGACACCACCTATATATCCTCAACAGGTGTAGCAACAACAACAAATAATTCATTTACAATTATTTGTGTTACTTGTATAGTAATTTGGCATCAGATTTTTCCCCTCTTTTGACCTTATTGAGTGATTAAGGGTTTTATTTCAGTGCTTAGTAATATATCTTCAGTGCTGGTGAGTGGAGAAACGTCGGAATGGAAGGGCTGGGGGAATGAGAGATCCCCAAGAAAAGATGACCTGTATGAATGGACATGTCACAATTTATACCAAGTTCAAATATGACCATACTTTTTCAATATAAATGACTAAGTTATGATTGCCTGCCGATGCCAATAATTGCCAAAATTAAATTGGGGCCAAATTAAAAACTTTGAAACACGTTATAAATATGTTAGCTTATGAACGTTTACAAAATCGACTCGTGCAACCAGAATGTTCTATCGTAGTCAGTGTTAGGTTTGGTTATACACATTCCAAATATCAGCTCGATAGGTTCACTTTTTGTACGCATGTGAACTTCGTTCGTCTGCGACCATTCAAACCTAAACATATGACTATACATCGGATCTGAAGTATTAAACTGAATTTGTAGTAAGTTATTATCTATCTGAAATTTAATTTAAATTTACATAAACTCAAACCTATAACAAAAACGTTGCAATGACTGCGATCTAGGCCTACTAATACATTGCTGTCTTCACTCACCCCTTTAAAATTAACTCTAGTAAAACAAATCTTCGTTGTTGGTTACCAAATATACAACCACACATGCCCAAACAACGGGTGAATTCCCCAAATTAACTTTTATGTAACCAGGTTCGCTAAATTTGATTAGTTTTTTTAGGTTGTTGAAAAATTCCCATGCAAACAATAGTGCCTGACGTGCGGTGGCTAACCAAAACAAGTAAGACTATGTCATAAATGTGTTAGCCAATAAGAATGTGTTTTAAATTTTTGTGGCTGCGTTTGAAAAAATGGCACTTTTAAAGCTAAATAATTTGAACAAAACAGTGTTCACGGAGCTATTGCTTTGCCTGGCTGCATTTACTGACGAAATAATTCGGTAGAATTAGATAAATATTATAAAATCTTTTTCTAGGATTTTTCTCTACTCTGCAATTAAGTTTTATATGTGCAAACACATTCATGTGATCAGAAGAAATGTAGGACTATACAAAAATCTTGCAGAAGAGAACAGTGCTTAAGAAATAAATTTGGTCATAGAAGAAATTCTGTATTTGAATAAACAAGACGTGATTGTAAAGGTATTATGGACGAAAACAAGAAACATAGCAAAGCTAAAATAAGATATAATTTAGAAAACATTATGGATGAAATTGAAGAATCCAATTAAAGTATTAAATTAATTAAATTACTTCTGCTGCAATGTGAGCACTGAGCACGTATATGAAAAGGAGACGTGGCAAGGCTTGGACAGCTGTGATGTGACACTAGAATGGAGGAGGTGGAGGGAAGCGCCGGGCACGATGGCCCTGCCGAAGGACAAGGGGAAGCAGTGAGAGTGGGCGTACCTGAATCAAGGTTATGGAAACAGCTGAAGCCGGCTTCTTCGTGTAAGTGCCTAAGACAAGTCGTGTCACCTTGCTGTGCTCATCATTCAAGTACCGTTACTTGTAGGGTTATGTTAATGATGCTGGCTGTCTATAGGTACTTCTGAAATCTAATTTTGTTTTCTTCCTGCAAAAGCCTTCTAGTGATCGGTACGTGTGCTTCGACATATTAACATGTGATATTACTATTTATGTAAATAAATAATTAAAATATTATTTTGAAAAATTACACATGAAATTGGTTTTAATAGGTTTCCTTGCAATTATATTACCAACACTGATGATATAATTGCAAGAAAACAAATTAAAACCAATTTCATGTGAAATTTTTCAAAAAAATATTTTAATAATGCATTAAATCGCAACTATACTTCGTAATGCGCAGCAGCTTTAAGTAAGTCAGTTGGTTCTTTGGTGCAGTAATGAACAGCTGTATTTATTGGGAAGGATTCTCTTAAAAGTATTTTTATAAAGAACATCCACAGCGATCATGGCTACGCGTGAGACCTAGGATTCACAAGCATGATTTGACGACCATTTCAACATTGCCACCAAAGACATGTAAATTTAAAATATTGTAGGATTTTCCTTAAGCAGTAAAAGAAGTCAATCACAAACAAGAACCGACTGTCAATCAGAATATTTATATGACAAGCTCAAAATTTACTCGTTTCAACTTATTTACCTGAGTGACATTGTTGTATCACATTGTAAATGTTTTGTTTCATCATGTATGTACAACTATACACATTTCTGTTTATATGTATGTTTCCCATGTATGCACTTGTGCAATGCACAGTATAATACCTATCAAATTAACTTCAATAGCATATAATTGTCAGAGACAACATATCCTTCCCATTACAAACTAAACTAATATTTTAGACATACGCCACTGCAGCAAACCAAGGAAATATAAATAAAAAACACAGAATATTCAACACAATGAATTCATTTTGTGGAATAATCTGAGATATTTATTAATTTTCCTTTGTTAATTTTCTGGTTCTTGGGTGCTCGTATGTGTTCCTTTATTTTCTTGTAACTCATTGACTGAATTCCTTGTGGAATTGTGTATGTTTACCAACGTTTGCCACTTGCAAATAAAATCTTTTTGTTTGCTTACTCGTCAATTTGTTTCTGTGTATACTCTAGTTCTCTTCAACACACCAATTGCTGCAATGGTGTATCTCAAAAATACTTCTTAGTTTGTAACTTTCAGCTGGGCTAGCTCACCCTCATTGTGTTCCCTCAGACTTGGTGATATAATGTGTTCCTGACCATATTGGTTTCTGAGAAGATTTGAATTGTGCGCCTACGAGCCCCCGCCAATGAACTCGTTAGTCCCCCTCTCTTCTACCGACGTCATATGTTTGTATATCTTTGGGCGGCCTCGGCTGTCTTCGTGCCTTCCCACCCCTTTCCGCTTCCCCTCCCAACCGGCTAGTCCGTGCCGCAGACGCTTACCTCCAGGCACTCTGCCTCTGCTTCTCGACCAGCACGGTTCAAGTGATCAACTCGTGGCCGACGCGGCACCCGTTGACTTCTGGTAATGTTTGGGTATGTTTCGATTTGTTTTTTAGTTTCTCTTAATCCTTTAGCTTTCGCATTTTGTTTCTGCTTTTAAGTAATTATTTCGTTTTCCATTATGTGGTGCCGTTTCGGCCGCGAGCTGACCAACGCCCCGTTTAACTTATAAGTGTGGTATGTATTTTTGGCTGATGTTATACAAATTGTTAATAATGCCATTTTGTTCTGGATCGCCGTTTTGTAATGAATGATACCGTGCAATTTCCGCTCAACAAACCTAGCAGTTATTTGTATTTTTCTGAGTTTAATTCAGTATTGATTGAGACTATTTTACCTTGTCCCAGAGTGTGAAATTACGTCATCTTTTGTGTTAGTAGTGGGTGTGGTAGGAAGAGTGTGCCTTGGTATGAGACATGTGTTTCTCATCCTGGACTCACAGTCGTTGATATTTAATATTGTACTGGCAGTGTAAGACACGGGCACAATTTTCTGCGCCTGTTTAGTTTCTTGTTTGATTATTTCTTGAGTTAAAGTCCTGTAGCATAATGGCCCAAGTCCTAGTGTTTCGTTCGTGTTTTGTGTTGTTTGTTGTTGTCATTTTGACTGGTAAATGAAAGTAACTTTCGCATTCAGGATTTAAATATAAGTAACTATGTAATAATTATTCAGTGAGAGAGAGAGAGAGAGAGGGGGGGGCAGACAAATAAATTCTATTAGTTTTGTTTGCTTGTTAATTAAGCTTTGTAGGTGTGTAATTTTATGGTTAGATTTGACAGACAGAGCATGTAAACCATGGTTGATATTTAATAGTAAACAAATTCTATGTTTTGAATGCACCTTATGTGCCCGATTTATGAGACTTGTGTGAGGGTGTTAGTTAATGTGTGCATACTACTGAGGTAGGTTATGCTTGTGTTTGTGGTTATGTGTAGAGGCGAGTGTCCCCAGAGTTTTAAGTATCTGTATTGAGGGGCGTGTGTCCTCTTGTTTTTATGTTAGGGTTTAGCCTTCCCATCTTTACAATAAGTCAGATGAGGTGATAAATAATAAAGTGACATATTTTATAATATGTAGCTTGTTTACTAAAGCTATCATGGTAATTATAGTAAATTTGGCATGAGCACAAAAAATAATTGTGGATAATTTATAACTGCCCCGATCTCTCTTGAAGTTTGACATGTTTTACCTTTTATCTTCTCAGCATATTTTACTAAAAAACAATGGATTGTGTACAGCTTTGTTTGCGCACAGCAAATATGCGCAAACCTGCACCTAGAATGCTAATTACGTGCGAAGAATAGGGCAGGGTGATGATAGCTAACAATATTTTCTCAATACCATGGTATCTCGTGATATGCATGTTTAATTTTCTTTAGCAGTGTCACGATACCTCGGTGAGCAGACTAAAAGCCTCCTATTTGGATTGAATCTAGTAGTTCTCATGTTGGAAAGATGGCAGACGACGTATTTGTGTCGTTGGCATATGGCTGGCTAGCCTTCTGCTACCCTCCACCTTCGACGTACCATTTTGTCACCACTACCTACTCTACCTTCCTCCGTCGGTCATTGTATTGTAAGCGGCTTTCATGCTAACAGTTTTTTGTTCCTTTTGACAGTTATTGAAAACATGTGACTCATTAAAACAGTGACATCACTACATATTTTAATGTCGGTCACCAGCAAATTAAAATTCAGAGAAATCTGCCTTCTGGACAAGGAAACAAACCCACCATAGGCGAGTATACAATATTCTAGTTAAAAAATTATTTGCTGCCCCATTTAACTAACGCAGTTATTTGAATTTTAAAAAAATAAGATAAAAGTAATAGTCACAGTAAAGAAGTTCGTAATACATAGTTTACATAATTGAAAGCTCACGCCTTCAACGTAGCGGTTTAAGGTGAGGATAAAGTGGCGACCTAATGTATAGGTTGATGCAGGGGTAGATCTCTTAGAAAACTCACTTTTTCCTAATGAAATAATAGTAACACTGCCAGAAAATGATTTTGAATCGCTTTGGAGTAAAGAATGGTTCAACTACTAAACTAGCATGGACCTCTCAAACACATGACAATACTACATGAAAGTAAAAATTCTTTTTCAGCTGAAGTTGAAAATTTCATTTAGCACACTTAATTATGATGGATTCACAAAAATATTGCATGACTACAAAAATGTTTTGCCGCGTTTTGATCTAGTTAACAGTAAAAACTGAGCCGAACGATTGAAGTCATTTTAGTGAGTCAACACTACTAAGAAATAAAAAAATAATAATAATTACTTCGTACTTGCAACAGGGCTGTAAAGACATTATCTGTGTGGTTTGAGAGTAATGTGTTGTTTCAGATGGATGCAAATTTCATGTTACATCTGGTCATATAAGTGATTACCCTTGAAAAACTACCTCAAAGGTGGCAGTCAGCTCTTACTACAACAAAATATGAGGATGTTCGGAACAATAAAAGTTTACATTGCTATAAATATGAATAACTTAACTAAATTGTATTTGTAGTGTTACAACTAGTTTCCAAAATATTTTCTGTGAAAGTATATAACAATAAAAATAAATAATTGTGTATTACGCGTCCACGTCAGAAGGCTGCGCTGATGAGCGACAGCAAGGTTAGAGTTTCCAAGGCTCTATCGAATTGACGCGCCGAACTTGGAGTGTTCGTTCATTTTGTCAGATTACATTATTACTGATTTATTTGTAAGATTGGTTGAAAAATTTTATTTAACTATGGCCAGTGATCCAAACATCTATATACAAGGAGTAAAATGGAAGGGGGCTAGACAACTGTAGTAGAACAAACCACATATACATTCTTGCTAACATATCATATTGCTTACTATAGACCAAAGTAATACATGCAACAATGTTGAAGCTTAATTGATCAATATGTTGTTTAGATATCCCAGAAATGCTTACACTAGGAGACTGTTAAAATGGCTCATGCGTTAACCATGAAACCGAGGTCAACCATTAAATCAAATTTTATTTGTAATGGAAATAAAGGCATCTGAAGCATGACCTGGTTATTTGATTTTGTACTTGAACCTTTCTGCCTCTGTCCAACTATCAGCACAATTGTCTTACATTAGCTTCCTGTGTGTTTATTATGTACCACCAACACAATGCTGCTTCGTGTGCAAACAGAGCTAGCATTGAGTTTACTTCGAAAGTGACTATGTACGTCCCAGCTACTTTCGCACTCACGAGCTTTGAAGAAAATATGAAGAAAATATCTCAAGAAAATTTGCGTAGCTTTGCGAGGCGGCACAAAGTGGAGATATCTGTGCTTCACTCACCGAATTATTTGCAATAATTGAGTTAAACACTCACTGTAGAACATGATCGCCGAATGATTATACAATACATAAAACTGTCCAAAATAGGTTAACTTTGTCGAAAATTACTTCCATTTATATTTTCACATGTTCAGAAATGACAGCAACTAAACATTCCTGTTCTCTTCGCCATACACTACAAGCCATCATCTGCTCTTCATTCATATTTGAGGTTCTTCAAGTAGTTCCAACTTCTGCCACTCAACTGGGACTGCGACACCTTCCAGTAAAGATTAGGAAAATTTCCATTTTTCCATAACTATAGGCTTATTTTGGTCACTGTTGTCAATTTTACTAGTTTATGAAAAATAAGGTTGTAATATCTTAATTTGTATGCAAAAACTTTTGTGACTGACAAAGAATTCAGGTTTAAAATCAAAATAACCTACTCTGAATCCCTAATTTGTAGAGCAATTGATTTTAATAAAATAAACTTTTTAATGTAGTTCTAACATGTGATATGCATATTCTGTAACTACCAGTTATAGAAAATAGATTTAAAAATATGTTTGATGAAGTATTTTTTTACGTAATATCATTGTAATGAATACAGACTAGAAATCCACTAACTCTTAGGCCAGAAATTCAAATTTTCTTTGTTTATTAATTTGTTTATGCATATAATAACTATGTTGCATATAATAACTATGTTGCAGAGATTTATTTTAAACAATAATAAATTATACACATTCCTCCATTATATAAAATTTAAATCAATAAATTCAGATTATTATGGCAGTTCCTGGAGAAATTTTTATGGAGCTATGCACTTACTCTATTAATGGTTACAGAACTATAAGGAATTTGAAACTACTTCAACCTGAAGATTTAATAACTAACAATTTTTTCACACTTAATGTTGTGCACACTTTTTTTGTATCTTTTAATGTAGCTCTCACATTTAATATTGTTGAGTTAGTAAAAATTTGGGTTAGGTTTTTTATTTTTTGTTTGGATCCATTTTTTATCTTAGTTGGGCCAAGAGTCTACATATGGTAAAGTTTCCTTGTTAAGATGAGGTCATCTTGTTTTCACTTAAAAGTGATTGGGGCCTTGGCGCACACGTGCGCCCTGATGTTATAAAAACATCAGTAGTTTCACAACTCGTCTGCAGTTTATCGATAATGTCACAGTACATCTGGTAGTAAATCACGCTGAGGTTAGACTGTTATTCACAGGCCACGTGCACTGTATTTGTACAAATACATTCGCTAGAATCGTTGAGATAACTGCATGAACCACGCCAGCTTTTATGACACAATAGCCTATATCAGGAACGGCTATGCGCGAGTGATGACAGTCTACAGTTTTCTTTCTCGTCCTCCGATTTGTGTTTTGTTGATATAGCTGGAGTAGTTGATGTCACAGCCAGTTGGCAGTACTGTCATGTTGCGAGTTTGTTCACCATCGTTTGGGGAAGGTTACGTTTGTTTTGATTATCCCGTACGTAGAAACATTTGTGCGGTGATCGTAAATGTCAGCAGGACAGTTTTATGTTAGGACTAAACATCGTTGTCGAAGGGGATTCTCTGAGAGTGATTCTACTGAGTGATTCTTGGTGTGATGGTCATTCTGTTCATTCGTACGGGAGTCTGTATTGTGAGTTTGTGTTAACTATGTAGGTTTCAAGGTGCTGTGGCCGCAAAGGCGGCTTAATTTCCTCGAAGTTATTTAGTTTCGTGGTATAAATTAGGTAAATAAATGTCGTAGCTCGCCTGTGTTTGAAAATTAATGTATTTTTTGGCATTTGATACAAGTCGGTACCGGGTTTTTACATGTGAAATTACAATCTCTCGGGTACCGTGATCATCAAGTAAATAACGACGCAGATTATTTATCACCACTCAGGGCTAGCTGGAGCCCTTTCCAAGGCATGAGTACAGGCAAAGGACGTCTCAAATGGGAGTGGCTGGACATGCCAAAACCTTAAGTATTCTTCTGATTTACTAATTTAAGTTGGTCTATAAGTTATGTATTAAAAGTTTTTAAACCAATCTAAGAAAGACAAATTATAAACACATGATCTAAACTTGCCTTTAATCGGCATAAACTGTTTTAATAGAAATAAATTTTACTATCTTGTTATATAAAATAAATTACATTAAATTATTTAACCTAATTCTTGTACATGCCCTTTTTAAGACTGCTTGTTTTAGATAATTTTTATTTTTAAATAAACAGAAAAACTAGATCTATTCACATCTTTCTTTTCAGAATATAATTTTCACCCTTTATTTTCTTGGTCTTTGGTAACGTACATTTTATTTGACCTTAAGAAGGTTTACCAAATTAGTAGAGGCAGAAACCAGGTACTGTTTGAGGACCACATAAACTTAGGTCCCCTAGATTTTTGTGTAAGTCTGCCTCTCGCAGATGTAAGCGAGTGTCGTGCTCTACCCCCCCTCCTTTTTTTTTTGTTTTTAGGTCATGTAGCTATGTATTGAGTTACGACCTATAGTTTGTAGGACTCTATGTTTAGATTATGTTTACTTCTTTGAGGAAGTAGAATGTAGTTTGTCACAGTTCACTTGGACACACCCCAAAAATTGTTTGTTGATTAGTATACTTAGTTATTTTGAGTTTAGTTTTAGTAGCGGCCTGCGACAGAAGGGTATTTGTTTTATTTAGGCAGGGGTAGTTAGATGTTTGTAGTTTGTGTTGTGTGTCGTCAGAGTCGGTCGTGGTTTGTTAAATTGACGACGGCTCTGGCAATTGAAGATCACAGTTAGGTTATTTTTTTGGTTATTTCTTAGTACCACCCTGCCAAAGTATTTAGTTAGATAGAAAATTGAATTAGAGAGTGTATTTATGTGTTCTGGAGGCGTGGATGTGATTTAGCTGCGTCCTCCAGAATAGTGAACAAACCACAAAGGTTTATTGTTATTATTTGTTTAAGCAAGTTCATTAAAGCAGCTTTTCAGCTCTCAGAAGTATTAAAGTCAGACATGATTTGGGTGACTAGCTTCCCCCTCAACACACAAAACCAAAAGGTAATATCAAAATGTTTGGGTAATCTCTTGTAGTTGCTACAGATGATTCCCTCTTGTGGTCACCAGAGATTCCCCTTGTAGTAGCAGGGAATATTCATGTGTTATACAGGGACTTCCCCTTTCTAAGTCCAGAGGTTTACTCCCAGTTTAGCACCAGTTACAACTTACATACATTTGCTGACTGACAAAAACATTTTTGTTAACTGAGCATGCAGAGCCTTGAAATCATAATAACGTATCATTTTCAAAAAATTCTAGAAATGGTTATAAGGGAAAAACACACTATTCAAAAAATGCACTCTATTAACAAAGGTTAGGGCAACAAACAGAAAAATTTTCAGATATTTTAAATTGGGGTTTTTGAGTAAGTGTCAATGAAAAATAGAACTTAAATCAAATTTTATGTAGTTGTATGTTGTGTGATAGTAATAGCATGCAGCATAGGATTTTACAAAAATTCCTTTGAAACTATTGCAAAGGGTCAACATGTTGCCATTATCACATTCGTTAAAATTGATTATTCCATATAAATATAATTTCAATATCCAAAAAAATGTTTTTGAAAAATTTTTAATTTTTTCATCTTAATAAGATAGTCATGGGGCTAATTCAAAGTATACCACACTAGAGTCCAATACAGTAGCTACAAAATAAAAAAAATTATGGAATAGAGCAAATAGTTTTAAAACATCTATAATTTTTAAAAAAAAGTGCTTTTACCGCCCAAATTTCTAAAGGCTAAACATATGGACAAAGATTTTTTGGGGGTGAAATCCGTTTAGCATACTTCTTATCTCCATTGTGTGACTCATTGTTGTAATTTGCTGTTGTAATCCCAGCTGACCTGAACATTGGAAGAGAAGTCCAGCAAAATTTACGAGCATAACAACATTCATTTTGTTTTATATGCTTACTTAAGAATATTTTCCAAAATTTATTTTTAAAACATTTTGGTGTGACTTACATAAATGTGTGAAGCATACACACACATTGTAAAATTGAAATACTTCATTTTAAAAGCATGTTGTTTACATGTAGACACACCCAAAACCAACCTGACATAAAAAAACTCAATTTTAATGCAATTTGTAGGACTCTTGAAAGAAAGGAAATTATTTTGGAAGGCCAGCGAGTTTAAGAGAAACAGAAGGCTTCGTCAAATTGTGGTTCTACACTACAAGAAAAACAAGGAACCAGAATAAATAATAATTAAGTACAAACACTTACATTGCAGAGCCAAAGCTGCCAATTCTACAGCTGTCTGGAATGGACAGTCAAGTCGTCCTTCTAAGATGTCCAGCTTCAATTGCAAAAAAAACTGGTACCTCGTCAATTCTTCTCGCAAACTATTTGGCTCGGATGAGTAGAACTTTACCTTCAGTCTCAATGTGTATGGTGGACCAACTACAAAAAATTAAAAGAAAAAAATATATTTCATTAAAATTCAACTAACTCTCATTTTAGCTTTTCACATAATTTCAACAGCTATCTGGCATTATGTATAATATGCATTACAAACACATAATCTAATAGTCAGTAAATGAGACTGTTGAGTAAAGAAAGTAAAGTTTTAAGTGTTATTATAGAAATAATTAGAAAACTATTTCTCAAGTATAGAATCACTAAGTAGAAGACCCGAATAAATTAACAGAACAGAATACTATTGGAAGATTGTTTAGTAAGAAGTGAAACTGATGCAGACTGCCAGAACAAAAGATGTAAACTTAAAGAAACTTGACTCACTAAACCCACAATTAGTAGCTAGCACAACTTTACAAACTATATAATTTAAGTTTTAAAACTTAAAAAATCATTCAATTATTTTGAAAATTAACTTAAATTTTAAATAATATTATAATTTTTAATGTGAAAATAAAATGTGTAGGGTGACTACACAAAAATTGTATTTATGTCTTGAATTGTAGTTCAAACCACAAAATTATTTATTAATATTTATAAGTCCAAGTAATTAAAGCAATTTGAAATCAATTTAAGTTCAAGACAAGCTTACCTAAGTTCAAATTCCAGTAGGTATACTTAGCTCAGAATTTCTGAGAAACAAAGTTCAAAGTTTCATAAAATCTCAATAACATGATGTAAAAAGTAATTAACTACTTCAAAATTTTTGATCAACATTAAAGACAAAACAAAATGCAAACTGCATGCATATTAACTTCAATACAAACAAATACTGAGGAAGCATCACTAAGCCTATTTAGATTTTACATTGGCATCAGTGTCGAAAATCTCATTGTAGAAAGATTTTTAAATATTTCCATTCGTACTAGTCGTACACTCTCTCTGGGCCATAGCTGTTTAACTTAAAATTATATCTGTAGTAATATTCGGATTTACTAGCTAGCATCCAAGAACATAAACATAATACAAAATTACTTCTACAAAAATATAAATAAAATGAACGTGAGCTTAAATCTTTTGTTGTTCAAAAACAAACTAAATAATCCTAAAGGATGTTCAAGAACTAACCCTGTCAGTAAAATAAGTGTCATTTCATGCCAAATCACCTAACTAAAAATTATTTGTACCTCACCCGTCTCAGGATTTGATGAAATTTTATATACTTTATCAGTGCACCATTTTATGAACCCACACAATCATTTCTAAAAAATTTAACCCCACCATTTCTGAGCTACAGACCATGAAAGCTAGATCTGTTTGTAGCAAAATGTGCACTTCTGCAAACCATTCAGACAGGCAATCTTTCTCTTTTTTCCATCTTCTAATAATTGTACAGTTGTTTACCTGGAAATTTGGTAGTCTACTACGAATTTCATGCTGATTTTGTTTATATTTTGGAATTAATGTTTCAATGTCACTAACATGGTTAATGTTTACTTCCCAGTTAAGAACATAATTTTTTTAACAATTTTACCACTAATATGAAAGTCCTCTGAATCTTTTTTCTTTCTCAAGATAACCTCCAAAACTACATATTACCATTGCAAAGAGGGCAAAATTTGCTACACGACGGTGAAGAAAAAAGAGTGGGCTTTTGAGTTTCAATTCATTTGATGAGATGCAACAATCATATTTATTTTTTTGTATCTTGTAACCACTTCCACATTAACTGCTAAAATATTGGCAGTGAAAATTAACATAAAATTGTTAAGTTAACAATCAACATATATATAATTAATTTTACTTGTGTGATTGTTTAAAGTGAATTATAAATTAATCTCTGAATACATGTACATAGTCAGAGTTAAACAACAAAACCTGTTGAAGTTTCAAAGGCTTAGAAGTAAAAAAATTATCTAGATAAGTCTAAATTTAATATTACATAACAGGAATTACTTAAAACCAAAAGTAAAAGTACTATAACTGTCTTGATGTTAGGTGTACAGATGTAGAAAATGATTGGTAACTATTATTGGCCACTACTAAATCTCTTTTTCACATTAATTACCACAAAGATTTTCTATGCACTATATACTGTACTATTGAACTCACATTTTTCCGTGGAATCTTGAAGACTTCTTCAGAGATTTCCCCTTTACAGAAACATCTTTCTCTGTGTGCAGAACCATCCTTGCATTTTTATTGCTTCTGGAGGTTCAATCACTAAGCATTTTCACTTTTTTTTCTGGTCAGTAAAATGTTTTACTAGGCCCATGAGGGTGCACAAATTGAATGCTACAATCTCCTTACTCTTCAATTATCTCTATACACACATTCCACATAACACTGAAGTTTAGGCAAGGTCACTTGTCTGCCACACACAGTACCTGAATTACACATTCCCGTCTTTTCTGTATGTGGCTGATCGCCTGTTTTAATTTTTTTGTAATGTACCTTGGTTTTATGCATGTTGCATTCAGTGCTTTCAATGTTTGATTAAGTTTAACCTTTTCCAGAACTTTGAAGCCAATTGTTAAGTCCTCACCTTCTTGATCTTCCTCTAATCTTTCCCTGCCACTGGTTCATCTATGATTCCTTTCTTAGTAAACGCTTTTCTACAGTTGCTACATAAAAATAGTCAGGAATTAAGTGGATGTCTTTACCTCATTTCCAAATCCTTTGATTTTGTTAAGAATAATGTTCTTAAGTTTTTCTTGCTTCTAATAGGAGTTGAATGTCTGTTAAAAGAATCACAGCAGGCTTTCTGTGTGTTTTCTAAGTATGTTAGAAATGGGCATACATAATGACAGCAGATTGTATAATTCGTATAAAAAGTTAAACTTGTTCTCCACTGCTAAGTTCTCCTTGCTTTTGTGATAAATCTTCTGAAATCTTTAATGCATCATTTTTCCTTGTATATGCCAGTACTATCACAGCACGATTTTAACAAAGCTTTCACAGTGCATTTTAATGGCACAAAATTAGGTTCAGCTTCCAATATTAGCATTATCACTTAATACACCAATGTAGTTAAAAAAATGTATAATGTTAAAAAAATGTTTACATGACTTAAATTTAAATGTTCCATGATGCACTTCCAACAAGACAAATTACTACAGTAAAAATCACAGTCATACACAATACAGCACTACTGGACTTAATGCTGCTCACACCAAGACAGTGTTGCCATGTCTAAGAATTTCAGCCCGCTAAATTTTGTTACAAAATCTGCTAAATTCCACTAAAAGGAATAATAATAGTAATATTAATAAAATATAGTATTTGGCTACTGAGGAGATTTATATTATTTTAATACTTAGTTTTAATTATAAAAAACATTATTATTTTCATCTGATATATTTTTAAACACGTGATAGCGGAATTATTGCCGGAATCTTGATGTGAAGTGCCGAAATAAGGCCAGGATTATAATGACTTAATTTTCACATTACTTAAACTTTCCCATAAGCAGGAAACACTTTGACAAACATAGTTGAACGGAACATATCACGAATGTGTCACTTTACACATACATTGTCTATGTCAAACTTTTAAGTTAAAATGGTACATGAAGATATACCACATGATAATTTGAACCAATCACATTTAGTACAAATTAACGTCTTCTGATGTGTCATGTTATCTTTGACTGTGTTTTGCATTTTTTTTTTTTTCGTTGTTATTTTCTTGATACGTAATAATGTTAGGCCTTGTAGTTTAAACAGCTTGTATTATTCTGCGAAGAATTTCACACATTATTTAAGTGCTAATGTAACGAGCAGACAATAATTAACTGGTTTTATAGTACTGTATTTGTATCTAGGCGACATAACCATCAAGAATAGTTTAGACCAACACTGGTAACCTGGTAAAATTATGAATTTTTTTCCATTTGTAGTGTGCATGTACCTTCGATTTTCAAACAACTTATTAATTAGGGTGTAAAGTTTAAAATAAAATGCAAGAATAAGGAACGAATTGGTGGTTATGTACCTAGATCATTTGTATGTACCCCATCCCGACACATCCAAAAATAAATTCCAAAGGGCTATACCCTTAAGCCAAGTTGAAAATAATGCACAAATACTAACACTAGCCGCTGTACAAATGCTGCTTTAAAAAATTACTAAGTATGACTTTTGCTAGGCCTATCTAGTAGTCGCATTTTAAGTGATTTTACAGAATAAAATTGTTGAGACATTCTGTAGACCTCTGTGTTCTGTTTTGCATCATTTACAGTTTTTTCCACTAGATATAACTTTTAACTAAACAAAATTATAGGTAACTTCTTTATACCCAAATATTTCAGACTTGCATTTGGCATATAATCTACAATGTAACCTTAAACATGTCTCTGTATGACAGTTCCGTTGCAATAAATGATTTTAGGAAATATAATTTCTTTATCAAAGCTTACAAATGTCATAATACATCTTGCAGGTTGTTAAAGAAGCAATTAGTTTCAAAGTTCTCCAATATCATACTCAACTACTGATTTCCTGACATTTTTCAATGTCTGCTAACAGCTTACATGAAGGATTGTAACCGATATTTAATTTTAAAGTGAAAAGAAATTGATTTCACGTTTTAAATTATAAACTTAATGTAACTTAAAGTGCAAGCGAGCTCTGTGATTGGTCAGTTTGGTACACTACTGACACCAGCGCTCAAGCGGCAGAAATTTTCCCTCTGCCAAACTTTTAACAATGATTTTTCTAACTTGTAGTAGAATTAACTTTACTAAGGCCTAACTAAAATATTGAACTTTGAAATAACACCCCACCATATTTGTTCCAGCCTTAATATTTTTTAAGTTAATGACACTAGTCACTGCTTGGCTGCTTACATGCTATTAGGGTTTATCTTTCCCTCCCCCCACCTCCTTTCCACTAATTAATATAATATCGAAGATATCAGAACACTAAACAAAATTGATGATTTCCGCTGTAAAGTATCTAAAAATCCCCCAAGAATTTTGTTGTCCAGTAAATAGAAACTTTCTCCACTCGACAGTAATTTTCCACTCTAAAACTAGCTTGAATTCCGCTAATTTGGGAACACTGCACCAAGACTGAAGACAGCAGAATGGAAATTTAATGGTGCAGGTTAAAACCTGCATAGATCCCTTCCTTTTCTTTCATCCGTCATCTTTAACTCATTCTTAATACTTGTTTAGACATGCATGCAGCCTCTATTTCAAGCACTTCTGTACATTGCAACTTTACACATCTTGTTCTGTGGAGGCGAGATCAGTCAAGGCATCCACACCACTGACAGAAGGGACAAAGATAATAGTGGTGAACAGGGTGAACGGGCCCATATGCCTTAGTGCCACACATACAACCTGCCAGCATTTTATTTGTGTAGGGAAACCCCGACCAGCAAGCACCATCCTTCAGGAAGCACAAAGTAGAGGGATACAAGATGTCTGACAGTTTATGGTCATCAACGGTAGCCTGGGCACAATTGCCACAATATGTCACAAGGCATGCAGTAATACACCATCTGAACTACGGTGCAGACAACCTCCTCCGAATTCACACGCACGTTAAGGCCAGGCTCAAGTGAATGAGGGTATAATAAATTACATGTTAAATTCAGACAAATATTTCTCAGTAATTTTTTGTCGCAGTACAGTCAACCAAACATTTTTGTTAGGCATTAAACGTATCTAGCTGTCTAAACCATTCAAATCATGATTTTTTTATTTTTAAATGCACTTATTCATTCGTTGTAAAATGTAAGCCATCATAAATCCCAGGAAAAAAACTACATTGAAATTAAGAGAATTTATAAACATCCAGTACACACAGACAAGGAAAAAGGTCAGCAGTGGTTCTGACATATCTTTCAAAACAAGAATGATACATTCGAAATTGTGTGAAGCAGTTTTCGAGAGCGCAAAAGTGTTGGTGTTCGTGGCAGGGAAGTGGGGGACGGCAGAAGTAGCACGCAACGTTTCCACTTGATGCTGCAAGATCACACCACGCTATGCAGGTTCCCAATATACGAAGGGTACATTGTGCAGCTCTTGTATATAAAGAATAAATAAAGTAGCAATGATTATGTAGAAACATTTTTAACGGGAGTTTGAGCCTACCTTCCGAAGGAAAAAGTAGACTTATGAGACCATCCTCCTATCTGTGTGAATCTGTGTGACTGTGTGTGTGTGTCTGTGTGGGTCAATATTTTTTAATCCGTTGACAGAGTTTCATCAAACTAGGTACACATACAGTACTTAATAACCTGACTTGACTTTTGTGTATGGTGTAAGTGCCATGTTCATATTTTCAAAATGGTTGTCATTTTTTGTCACTTTTCGATCACAGTTGACATTCAAGAAACCATATTTTATAATTACATTAAAATAGTTAACACAAAGTACCTAGTAAGGTGACTTGAATAATATGTATTTAGGTCATGCAGTGTATTTGATTTTACAATGGTAGAAATATTTATATTTCTGGCATAATATGAGTTACATAAGAAAATATACTCCCAAATTTCATCACACTAGGTACATAAATGTTACTTACTAAGCTAATTTGACTTTTGATTGATTTGTTTATATTAAATTTATATTTTTGAAACCAGGTTCATGTTCATATTTTTAACATAATATGACATATCTATGAAATTTTTTTCCAAATGTTATATAACTTAGTACACATAACAGTATACTGATTGGTTAGTTGATTTGACTTTTATGTATCCTGTTCATCGTAAGTTCATAATTTGAAAACTGTGTACATTTTTATGTGTTTAGCATCCTATGATATATTTCAGGTACCTAATATTTTTATAGGATTTTGTAACATTTAGTACACATAGGGTCATTCTAAATGAAGTGGTCCAATGGCAGTTGCCAGAGCATTATTAAAAAAAAATTTTTTTTTTATTGTATCCTTAACATTTAAGGTACTGCAAAAACTGTACTATTTTAATTATATTTCTGCTGGTTTTCTTGTAGTGGCCATCTTTGTTTGACAGAGTACAGCATATTTGCACTATGTAGGTGTTTACAGCAACCGGATTAGCTCATTTCCTATTAGTCTTAACACTATCATTCAATAAACAATTTGTTCACTAAGAAACATGCTGCAAAATGAGGTATACAATTTGCACTTGAATACAATTCTACAAGGTAAAATTTTACCTTTACGCTACAGATTTTTTTGGTAAAAAGTAAAAGTATAAAAAGGACTATTATTCAAAAAGGGGATGAGTCTCGAAGCCAAGTATTATTTAACATAACCTGTGTAACTAGATTTGTAAATTCACCAACTTTTGATATTGAGGCTCGACTTTTTTGCAAAAAAATTTAGAAAATAATTGAAATTCAACAAAATTTCATTTTTCAAGGCCAAATAACTCTGTTGGGGAAACAGTAAAAAATCTGAAATTTCAGGGCATAACCTTGAGCCGGACTACCCAGACTCTTCTTACAAGGCCTAAACCTATCCAACATAAATACCAACGAACAAAGATAACAAACAAGGTTAAATGGGACTACTGTCCCTTGCATCTACTGACCTATGCTTATAGCTTATCAGAGATTAGGGATCTACTCTTTACATTCCTGAGCAAGGAAGAAAACATTTTAGAACAAACCATGTATTGACATTTTAAGCACTCCAGATACAATATTCGAACAACCTTATCCCACA